>CAUYSK010037567.1:0-10777 GCA_963575035.1 Avahi laniger
TGTTGGCATGGATGCGGAGAGATAGGAACACTCATGCACTGTTGGTGGGATTGCAAACTAGTGCAACCTCTGTGGAAAGCAATATGGAAATACCTTAAAGAGATACAAGTAGAAGTACCATTCGATCCAGCAATCCCATTATTGGGCATCTACCCAAAAGAGCAAATGATGCTGTATAAGAAAGACACCTGCACCGGAATGTTCATAGCAGCACAATTCACAATTGCAAAGATGTGGAAACAACCCATGTCCATCAATACATGAGTGGATTAATAAAATGTGGTATATGTATACCATGGAGTACTATTCAGCTTTAAGAAACAATGGTGATATAGCACCTCTTGCATATTCTGGATAGAGCTGGAACGCATTCTACTAAGTGAAGTATCCCAAGATTGGAAAAACAAGCACCACATGTACTCACCATCAAATTGGTATTAACTGATCAACACATAAGTGCACATATGAGAATAACATCTATTGGATGTTGGGCAAGGGGGAGGGGGGAGGGGGAAGGAGGGAGAGGGGCCGGGTATATACATACACAAAGAGTGCAATGCGCACCACCCGAAGGATGGACATATTTGAAACTCAGACTTGGCGGGAGGGAGGAGCAAGGGAAACATACATAATCTAAACATCTGTACCCCCATAATATGCTGAAATAAAAAAAAAAGAACACCACTTATTCATTTTGACTTAATTTTAAGGATAAACAATTTGGTGCATAAAAGAAAAGGAATACATGATGTGATCTGCCTGGGGGCCAGGATATCCTGCATATTCCTAAGGATAGTTGTTATTCTGCTAATGCAGGAGATGCAATCTACTGTTGTATGCTTTTTTGACTGAGAGTAGAAAACCCCAAAGACACTAAAGAAGGAATGCATGGAACATATATAGAGAATGATAATTAGTCTGATTTGAGTGAAGCAATATCTCTCTGTTGAAGCTTGATGGGACATAAATATGGAGATTGGGTTGGAGTCTTATTGTGGAGGGCTTTGAATTCCAGGCTAAGGGATTGTACTTTGTTCAGTAAACAGTAGGGATCCATTGAATATTTTGAGTAAGTAAATAACATTATATGATGAGTCTACAAGAAACTTAACCTCAAATCTTTTCATCAGGTATATTATAATGGAAAGAGACTGAATACAGAAAGACCAGTTAGAAAACTGTTAAAATAGTACAGGAGATGAAAGATGATATTGGGTGTTGGTAGTGGAAAGGTAGAAAAGAGTAGGAGAAATGATGTGAAAAAAATGCTAGAGGTCTTGTAGGTTATCAAGTGTTGGGCTCAAGAGAGAGGAAAGAGTCAAAGATGAGAGATGTGAGCCTGAGTGGCTGGATGTATGATGATGCCATTAACAGAAACTGGAAATCAGAGGACAGAACTAATATGTGGCAGAAAAGAATACTTATTTTTAAATTCCTTGTTTTGATGTATGTGTAGATATACAACGGATGGCTGGAAATGCAGCATTGGTTCTTAGAAGAGGGAGGGAGAATTGGAGAGCTATATCTTATAAACAACTATGCAGAGGTGACCTTTGAAACTATAAAAGTTAAGGAGAAAAGAAGATAAGAGAGACAAAAATAGAACTTTGTGGAATACCCACATTTAAAATGTGGGTGAAGAAAGGGAAACCAGTGAAAGAAACACATTATAAGTGCTCAAAATGGGATTATGATTATAGTTTTATAACTGTACTCCCTGTCTCTACTCTGTGCTTCATGGCCATCTTCTGCATTAACCAGTAGGGTGATATTTTCATTATTAGAATCTGACTATGCTATTTTTCAGTTTAAAATAGTTCAGAGGACTTTAACATCAGGTGGTTTTTATATTCTAAATTCCTATTGGGGTATAGTGAAAACACCACATACATATGCCATTGGAATTTCAAAAGGAGGGAAGAGAGAGAATGAGGAAAAAACAATACTGGTAGAGATAATGGCCAATAATTTTCCAAACGTGAGGAGAGATGTTAAGCTACATATTCAAGAAGACTTACACACTTCAGGCAAAATAAATAATAACATACTAGGCACATCATAGTAAAATCTCTAAAAACCAATGATGAAAAATATCTTAAAAATAACTATATTAAAAAAATACTTCTTTTCTTACAAAGAAACAAAAATAAGGGTGACAAATAACTTCTTAAATTAAAAACAGAAACCAGAAAATAGTGACATAACTTCAAATTACTAAAAGAGAAAATGCCCACGCTGATTCTATGCATAAAAAATCCATTGAGAAAGAAAGATATTTTTAGACCAAAAAAATTCATGGAACCTTATTCTTACCCAAAATGGAGCAGAATGGGAAGGGGAACTTGCAGTTGAACCATTAGAGATCCTCTGGTTTTACCAGAAGTCAAGGCAACTCATAATATTGGGCCTTAATTTTAGGCCTTACACCACAGCTGGATGCAATATCAACATTTACAAATGCATTTCTCTATACCAGCAATAAACAAAAGAAGAAGTTTTAAAATATATATCACTTTCAATGGCATCAAAAGTTAACAAATACCTACTGATAAATCTAATGAATAGGCAAGAATTCTAAAGAAAGAAATTAAAGAAATCTAAATAAATAGAGTGTAACATTATGGTAATGAATTGGAAGACTCAATATTTTAATGATGACATTCCTCCCCAAAGTAATCTATATGTTCAGTACAATCCTAATACAACTCTCAGCAAGTTTTTTTGTGGAAATTGGCAAAGCAGTGCTAAAGTATATGTGGAAATTCAAAGAGCCAAGAATATCCAGACAATTTTGTGAAAGAAATAGAATAAAACTGGAGGACTTCCATGGCCAGATATCAAAACTGTTAAAGCTATAGTATTAAGACAGTGTGGTACTGCACAAGGATAGCAAAATAGGCCAATGGAACACAATAGAGTTCTAAATAGATCCACACTTATTCAAACATTTAAATTATGACAATGGTGGCACTGAAGAGAAGTGAGGAAAGGGCTTTTTTTGGTCACTAAGTGGTGCTGGAGCAATTGAATATGAGAAACAGAAAAAACCTTGTCTTTACCAGAAATACAGGTCAATTCCAGGTAGACTATAGGTCTAAATATAAACAGTAAAACAATAAAGCTTATAGAGGAGATAACATTGAATGTATCTTCAGGACCTTGGGGTAAGAAAAGATTTCTTAAATAGGACATGTAAAAGATTATCCAAAAAGAAAATGATTGATAAACCACATTAAAATTAAGGTCATCTATTCATTGATGTCACAACCAAGAGACTAAAAAGGCACGCCACAGTGTGAAAAGATGTTTGCAACACATAACCAATGGAAAAAGTATTATCCGCAAGGTATAGAAAACTCAAAAAATCAACAAAAAATGACAGATAATCCAATATAAAATTAGGCAGGAGACTTCAGCAAGTATTTTGCAAAATATGGCCAATAACCACATAAAAAGTCCTCAACCTCATTACTAATAATGGAATTGCAAAATAAGGATACAATGAGCTACAATTACAAAAACATCACAATAGGAAAAATTAAAAAGACTGATAATGCCAAGTTTGAGTGACTATGTAGAATAATAACTGGGATTCTCATGTATTGCTGGTGGGAATGTTGAACGTTACAAACAGTTTAAAAAAGAGGCTGGCTGTTTTTATAAAGTTAAATAAACATATATTTACTATGTGGCCCAAAAATCTTAGATATTTGTCCAAGATAAATGAAAACATATCTGCACACAAATAATTGCATATGAATGTTTGTTGAAGCTCTATCCATAATAGCCAAATGCAAGAAACAACCCAAGTGTACATTAATCAATGAATGGATAAACAAATTGTTGTACATCCAAATAATGGAAGAATACTTAAAAATAAAAAGAAACAAACTACTTCTACATGCAACAATATGAATGAATCTCTAAACCATTCAGAAAAGTGAAAGTGACTAGACTCAAAAGACTACATACTCAATGATTCCATTAAAATGACATTATGGAAAGGGTTTAACGATAGTGACAGGATAACAATCAGTGGATGAAAAAGGTTAGCAGTGGGGCAAAGAGTATGAGTACAAAGGATCAGAAGGAAATGTTTGGGGATAATGAAAATATTCTATATCTTAATTGTGATGGTATTTACATGGGTGAAAGTATTTTTGAGCCTCATCTAAATGTCTACTATAAATGAATGCATTTTACTGTATGCAAATTAAACTTCAATAAAGTTGATTTTAAAATCAAAAAAGTGCTAAAGAAGATAAAAATAACTAATAAAATTCTGATATTAAATGCTATTTAGTTAATCAGCAATGAAACATTCAGTGTGATTATATCTTGAAAGAAAAAAAGTAATTATACCTGTTCATCAAAGACACAATTAAGAAGCTAAAAAAGCAAGAGCGCAATGTGGGAGAAAATAGTTACAAAACATAATAAGCAGGGTGACATCATGACAAACTCTGCCCTCTGTAAAAGCAATGAGAAAACTGGCAAAAAATAGTCATAATCAGTATTTTCAGAACTCTGCAAATTAACCAAAGGCTTACATCAATCCAGGGAAGATTTATTCAAGAAAAACAGCCAAATCTTGATGAGAACAGTGAGCTTTCAGGGAATTTTAATTTGCATAATTCCTATTTGCCTCTCTCCAGCTCTGTGATATCCTTAAAAATTAACAGCCAGCTATCATGGTGAAAACCAGCAGCCTGGGAACCATGGGAGGGGCAGAACAGGACTGGAGGTCCTTCAAAGACCAATTCCCAGAAGAGTGTCACTATTTCATATGCATGGCAGTTCCCTAGAACACCCCAATTGTTGACTATCTTCACTGGACCTGACTCAGAGCTTGCCCAATACTGAAAGTCTTTTCCCAGGGGAAGTTTGAGGAAGTTGTTAGAGGTAGTTATTTGAATTTGAGGCTGCCAGAGGAGGTTAATAAGAGTTAGGGAAAATGTTAGACAAACCAAAAACCTAACAAGGAAAAGCTGAAGAATGAGCTATCTATAAGGGATTTGAAAAGCTCTGATATATTCCTGGAAACTCAGAAGACTGCAAGCATGCGCAGGGCTATGTACATACCCAGAGATATGTACATGCTCAGGAATGACCTGAAAAAGTCCTAAGCTGTCATGTGCGGCTGACTTTAAAACTCTGCACAAGCAAGAAGTATAGGCTCAAGCAATATTACCTAGCAATTACCTAGCTGAGCATTGGAGGAATGCCCCAATGTGCACACGAAGTCCCTCAGCAAATATTGAGAAACTAATTGGTTCCAGGTATTTAAGGAAATCTCTGTTGATTCATCAGCTTATAAGTAGCTAAGTAAGCAGAGACTTCAGTGACTATACACACCAAAGAATATAGACTTCACAGATTTAGTTCAGCAAAATAACTAAGAAACAATTAGCAGCAACATTAAAGATAACAAAAACAAACACTGGGGAGGGGCAAAAATGTGATTTCCAGAATTGGCATATTATATTAATCAAAATATCCAATTTTGACAAAAAATTTGAAACATGCAAAAAAACAGGAAAATATATCCTGTACACAGGGAAAAAAAATCATAGAAACTGCTCTTGAGGAAGCCAGACATCGGATATATTAGACAAAAATGATAAATCAGATATTTTAAATATGATGAAAGAATTATAGAAAATTGTGTTTTAAAAACAAAAGGAAAATATGAGAATGATGTTTCACCAAATAGAAATTATCAATACTGAGATAGGTGTTATAAAAAGATCAAATAGAAATTGAGTTGAAAAGTATAATAACTGAAATGAAAAATATATTAAATTGGCTTAACAGCAGATTTGAGCTAGCACAGAAAAAAAATCAGCAAACTTAGAGAACAAAGTTGGAGGATTTCACTTTCTGATTTCAAAACTTGCTACAAACCTATACAAATTAAGACAATGTGACACTAGTATAGAAACAGACATATAGATCCATGGAACAGAATTAAGAGTGCGGAAGCAACCCTTAAATTCAAGGTTAACTGATTTTCAACAAAGGGGTCAAGATAATTCAATGGGGAAAGAATAGTCTTGTTAACAAATGATGCTGGGACAAATGCATATCAACATGCAAAAGAATGAAGTTGAACCATTATACACAAAAATTAACTCAAAGTCAATCATAGATCTAAACATCAGAGCTACGACTATAAAAATCTTAGAAGAAAACATTGGAGTGAATCTTCAGGCCCTTGATATGACACTAAAATGACAAGTGATAGTGACTGACGATAACTTGTCTTCAACAATATTAAAAACGTTTGTGCTTCAAAGAACACCATCAAGAAAGTGAAAAGACAAACTACAAAATGGGAGAAAAATTTTGCAAATAATATATCTTTTAAGTTTTTGTTCGAACACCTATTTTCAATTTTCTTGGTTATATACCTTGGGATGTATGCTGGAATATATAAATAACACTTACAACTCCATAGTAAAATGGTAAATAACTCAATTTAAAAATGGACAAAGGATTCAAATAGGCATTTCCCCAAAGAAGATATACAAATGGGCAGCAAACACTTGAAGAGTTGTTCAATATCATTAGGCATTAGGGAAATGCAAATAAAAAGTACAATTAGATAACACTCTACACCCACTAGGATGGCCACACTCAAAAAGGAAGACAATAACTGTTGTTAATGATATGGTGAAATTAAAACCCTCATTCATTGCTGGTGAGAATGTAAAATGGTGCGGCCACTTTGGAAAAGAATTAGGCAGTTTTTCAAAAAGCTGAACATGGAGTTACCATATGATCTAATAATTCTTCTCCTAGATATATAACCAAGAGAATTGAAAACAGGTATTCAAACAAAAACCTGTTCGTGGATATTCATAGCATTATTATTCATAATAAACAAAGAGTGAAAACAACCCAAACGTTCATCAACTGATAGATGAATAAACAAAATGTGGTATGTCTGTACCCTGGAATATTATTTAGCCATAAAAGGAATAAAGTACTGATGCATGTAACGACATAGATGAACTTTGAAAGCATTATGCTAAGTAAAAAAAGCCAGACACAAAACACCACATCCTTATGATAGCATATAAGGCACAGATACATCCATAATAGGCACAGAACATTGATTAATGATTGCTTGGGGCTGAAAAGGGGTTGAAAGGAGAATGGGGAGTGATTGCTCATGGGAAAAAGGTTATTTCTGGAGTAATGAAAATGTTCTAAAATTAGCTTATGAGATGGTTGCACACTGTGTAAATACACTGAAAACCATTGAATTGTACACTTTAAATGATCTTTATCCTATGTAAATCATATCTTAGTATAATTTAAAAGTTTAAAAACATTTAAAATTTGCTTTAAAATAAAGATTTGCATATCTATAGAAATAGTAGAGATTATGTATAATAGTTTAAGCTATTAAAAGATAATCGCATGAGCAACTTAATGTCAATAACCTTCACATTCTACACTGAGTGGTTAATTACCTACAAAAATATAACCTACCAAACCTTACTAAATATGATATAGAAAGTCTAAATAATCCTATAATTATTAAAGATTTGAAATAGTAGTTTAAATTCTTTCTACAAAGTAAATACTAGTCTTAGATGGTTTATGGATGTGTAATATCAAACTTTCAGGGAACAGATTATTCAAATATTATTCAAAATCTTCCAGAGACCAGAACAGAAGCGAACATAGTATTACTTTACTGCTGATTTTAAAATAAGAATCAAATAAGAGAATTTAAAGACATCTCACCAATGATCACAGATGCAAAGATCTTAAGGAAAAAAAAGGAAAGAGAAACCAGTAGTATAGAAAATAATAATACGTTATTAAACTTAGGTTTAACCCAGGAAAACAAGGCTGATTTTATCATTAGCAAACTCATAAATGTAATTCACCCTTTTAATAGATTAAAAGAGAAAATATATATAACGATCTCAATAGATACAATTTTTTGATAAAATTCAAAATTTAAAAATTAAAAACCTTATCAAATGAGAAATAATATGGAATTTTGATAACCTGATAAAGAATATCTACTCCCAAAATCATAATAAATATCATTCTTAATGGTTAAAAGTTTGAAACATTTCCTTTAAGATCAGGAGGAAGACAATGATGCCCATTATTGCAACTTCCATTCAACAACGTGTTGCACTGAATTAGCCAAAGCGGTAAAACAAGAGAAAAAAATAAAAAGTATGATGTTAAGAAAGGAAAAATAATACTTCTGGAACTCACTATGATTTACAGTTAGCTGTCTGAAAAAAGCCTATGCTTTTTTTCCATAGTGCAGGATTTTTCCAGTCCCCTTACAATTAGGTGGGTTCATGTGATTAATTCTCACTAATAGAATGTATATATGTCACTTCTTGGTCAAGGTAGTTAAGAAGTAGTTGTGCTTTCTGCACACTCTTGTAGCTGGAAGCAAAAAACTCTAAAAGCCTAGAAGGTGGTAAAGCTTCAAGAGGAAAAGTGCCTGTGTCTTTGGGTCACCAAATGGAAGGTTAAATCCTGCATATGCACATTGGACTTTACATTAATGACAAACTACTATTGTGTTAAAACACTGAGATTTATGGGTGTATCTGTCAGAAGAGCAACTCTTACCTTAGCTATTAATAATACATTCATAGAATACACAATTATCTATAGAGAAAATGCAAAGAATATACAAATTAATAGAAATAATAACCATTTAGCAAAGTGGATGAATGTAAAATAATATACAAAATCATTTTATATACCAGCAACAAACAGAAAACAGAAATTTTTAAAAAATCATTTCAATAGCAATAAAATATTAAGGTGTATTGGAATAAAGCTAATAAAGTTGTGAAATATCTTTATACAGAAAATTATAAAACTTTATTGAAAGATAATCAAGAATATTCAAATAAATGGATAATATGTGTTTGTGGATAGAAGCCTTGAAATT
This sequence comes from Avahi laniger, assembly GCA_963575035.1. Lineage (NCBI taxonomy): Eukaryota > Metazoa > Chordata > Mammalia > Primates > Indriidae > Avahi > Avahi laniger. Next base: position 8,942 of record CAUYSK010037567.1, read on the forward strand.
ATAAATATAACAATTCTATCAAAATTCATATATAGATTTAATGATATTCTAACAAAAATTCCAGCAGGGTTTTTCAAGGTACTTGACAAGCTGATTCTAAAATTTATATGTAGCAGCAAAGGGCCACAAATAGCTAAAACACTTCTAAAAAAGAACAAAGAAAAGGAGGAGGGGGGAGGGAGAGGAAAAGGAGATATGGTATAAAAACTTGCCCTACCAGATCTCAAGACTGATTATAAATCTACGGAAATGAAAAGAGCATGGTTTTACCATAGAAATAGACAAATTGATCAATGGAACATAATAGGGAGCCCAGATACATACTCATTCGCATATGGAAACAATATATGGCAGAGCTCATTGTACATCAGTGACAAAAAAAGGGATGGTTGAATAAGAACTGATTTAGAAAAAGTGAAGTTGGATCCGTATCTTACACTGTTCCCAACATTTACTTCAAGATGGATTGAACACTTAAATGTGAAAGGCAAAACTTTAAAACTTCTAGTAGGAAGTATAAAAAGAATACTTACATGACCTTAGGATGGGGAATGATTTCTTAAACAAAACAACAAAAGGACTGACCAGGAAAGCATTTTCATAATACCGATTCCTTATTTTCAAAATTTTATTATATCTAATTTTACATAGGATTGTAACTGCTTACTTGATTGTTTACTCCACTTGACTATCAACTATTTGAGAATAGGGACTATATGCCATTAATTTTATCTTCTGCCTTACCCTGGCATGTGTTGAGTCTCCATGACACAAGAGGGGATAGTTTAAGGAAGGAGTGACTGGATTTTGCCTTACTTTTGATTTGGCACTCTAGGGCTTTTTCTTCCTTGACAGCAGCCCAAGGTTTTCTTCCTGTTAGAAATGTGAAGTGACATTCACACATCTATAACACCATCCACCTCATACGAGCCAAGTTTTTCATATACCCACTGCTGATCATCTTCCCCATTTGAAAATGCTTAGTCCCATTCATATCCCATTCCTTCATGACCTGAATTTCTGCATTTTCAAAGGGAACAATTAGGTGAAAAATAAAGATTTATTAATAACTAAAGAAAAAATCCATAAGACACCTTTCCCAGTATTATTAGTTCATTTCTATTAGGTCATTAAATATGAAATATCCAATTTTGAATCGAAAATGTAGTTTATTATATCTCGAATAAGAAGTAGTACAATTAATCAAAGTATGTGTCTAAACTATCAACAAAGTTTTGCCATCTTAATGGTAGCTTGTTTATGCCAGCAGCGATGAAGCCTGGAGAGCGAGTGGCGGTGAAATCGCAAAAGGCATTTTTCACAGCTTGTTGAGAATTCAACATTTTTCCCTGCAAGAAGTGATCCAAAGCCTGGAAGAAGTATTAATCAGTTGGTGCAAGGTCTGGTGAATACGGTGGATAACAGAGAGTTTCCAAGTCCAGTTGCTGTAGTTTGAGCAGCGTTGTTTGTGCGACATGTGGTCTGGTGCTGTCTTACAAGAGGATTCGCCTGTCCCTAATGACCAATCTCAGCTGCTTAATCACAAGCATCCTCATCATTTCATCCAACTGGCTGCAGTAGACACCTGCTGTAATCGATTGACTGGGTTTCATGAAGCTGTGGTGGATAATACCAGTGCTGCACCACCAAACAGACAACATTAGCTTTTTTTTTTTTGATGAATATTCTGTTTTGGACTGTGTTTTGGCACTTCATCTTTATCCAATCATTGTGCCCAATGCTTGCGATTGTCAAAAAGAATCCATTTTTCATCACATGTAACAATATGGTGTAGAAATGGTTTGCCTTTATGTTGTGACAGCAAAGAAAGGCAAG
>CAUYSK010037568.1:0-14740 GCA_963575035.1 Avahi laniger
TCTTGGTAGATCAACGAGAAGCACAAAAGAAAGGACTCTAATAAGCTCTATCAGGAATTGAAAAGGAGAAATTACAATTGATGCCACAGAAATACAAAATATCATCTATGAATACTATAAAAACCTCTATGCACATAAACTGGAAAGTGTGGAGGAAATGCACAAAATCTTAGAAACACACATCCTCCCTAGGCTTAATCAGGAAGAAATGGAATTCCTGAACCGACCAATATCAAGTACCAAATTGAAGCAGCAATAAAAAACCTTCTTAAAAAGAAAAACCCTAGACCAGATGGTTTCACACCCAAATTTTACCAGAACTATACAGTAGAGCTGGTGCCTATCCTGCACAAATTATTCCACAACATTGAGAAGGAAAGAATTCTCCCCAGCACATTTTATGAATCCAACATCACCCTGATACCGAAACCAGGAAAGGATTCAACAAAAAAAGAAGACTACAGACCAATGTCCCTTATGAACATAGATGCAAAAATTCTCAACAAAATCTTAGCAACCCGAATTCAGTTGCTTATCAAAAAATTAATCCTTCATGACCAAGTAGACTTCATCCCTGAGATGCAGAGATGGTTCAACATACTCAAATCTATCAATGTAATTCACCACATAAATAGAAGCAAAAACGAAGACCATGTGATCCTCTCAATAGATACAAAAAAGCATTTGACAAAATTGAACACTCTTTTGTGATAAGAATGCTTAACAAAATAGGCATACACATAGCCTCTTGCGTAAAACTGTTACAAGCAATATATGAAAAACCCACAGCCAACATCATACTGAATGGGGAAAAATTGAAAGCATTCCTGCTTAGAACTGGAACCAGGCAAAGTTGCCCTTTATCACTGCCTCGATTCAGTAGTGTACTGGAAGTCCTAGCCAGAGCAATCAGACAAGAGAAAGAAATCAAGGGCATCCAACTGGGGGCAGAAAAGATCTAACTATCGCTCTTTGCTGATGATATGATCTTATATCTAGAAAACTCCAAATATTCTGCCATGAGACTACTGGAATTGATAAACAAATTCAGCAAAGTCTCAGGTTACAAAATCAACACACACAAAACAGTAGCATTCATATAAGCCAACAAAAATCAAACTGACAAATCAAAGACTAAATACATTTCACAATAGCAACAAAGAAATTAAAATACCTAGGAATCTATTTAACTATGGAGATGAAAGACCTCTGCAGGCAGAACTATGAAACATGGAGGAAGGAAATAGCAGAGGATGTAAACAGGTGGAAAACCACACCATGCTCATGGATCAATAAGGAATTTTGATCTTTAGTTTTCTTTTATTGTTGTTGTTGTATCCTTTCCTGGCTTTGGTATCAAGGTGATATTGGCTTTTTAGAATGAGTTGGAGAGGATTCCATTCTTCTCAATTATGTGGAATAATTTCTGCAGTATATGTACCAGTCCTTCTTTGTAGGTTTGGTAACACTCAGGTGTGAACCCATCTGGTCTGGGGCTTTTTTATTGGAAGATTTTTTATTGCTGCTTCAATTTTGGTGCTTGTTCAAGAATTCTATTTCTTCTTCATTGAGCCTAGGAAGGTTTGTGTTTCTAAGAATTTGTCCATTTCCTCCACATTTTCATGTTTTTGGGCATAGGGACTTTCATAGTATTCAAAGATGACGTTTTGTATTTCCATGATATCAGTTGTGACTTCTCCTTTTTCATTTCTAATTGAGCTTATTAAAATCTTTTCCTTTCTCCTTCTGGTCAATCTAACAAGCAGTCTGCAATTTTGTTTATCATTTTGAAAAAAACAACTTTTTGTTTTATTATTCTTCTCTATAGTTCTTTTGCTCTTGATTTCATTTAGTTCTGCTCTCATCTTAGTTATTTCTTTTCTTCTGTTGTGTTTAGGATTGTTTCTCTCTTTCTCTTCCAGTTCCTTGATATGATCCATTTGTTTGTCAGTTTGTGATCTTTCTATGGTTTGAATGTGGGCATTTAAGGCTATGAGTTTTCCTCTCAGGACTGCTTTTGCTGTCCCACAGATTTACAGGATCCACACCTCTCACCTCTCACAAAAATCAACTCATGATGGATAACAGACTTAAACTGAAGGCATGAAACTTTCGTAATTCTAGAAGAAAATGTTGGAAAAACTCTTCTAGACATCAGCTTAGGCAAAGAATTAATGAAGAAGACCCCAATAACAATCACAGGATCAACAAAAATAAATAAATGTGACATGATCAAATTAAAAAGCTTCTGTACAGCCAAGGACACTATCATTAGAGCAAATAGACAACCTGCAGAATGGAAGAAAATATTTGCATGCTACACATCTGATAAAGGGCTAATAACTAGAACCTATATAGAACTCAGGAAAATCAACAAGAAAAAAATCAAACAACCCCATTAAAAAGTGAGCAAAGGACATGAACAGAAACTTTTCAAAAGAAGACAGACTAATGGCCAACAAACATATGAAAAATTGTTCAACATCTCTAATCATCAGGAAAATGTGAATCAAAATCGCAATGAGCTATCACTTAACTCCAGTGAGATTGACTTTTATCAAAACAACAAATGTTGGCATGGGTGCGGAAAGATAGGAATGCTCATACACTGCTGGTGGGATTGAAAACTAGTACTACTGAATATAGGTGCAGAAATTCTCAATGAAATCTTAGCAAACTGAATTCACCTGTATATCAAAAAAATAATTCATCATGACTAGGTGGGTTTCATCCCAGAGATGTAAAAATGATTCAACATATGCAAATCTATAAGTGTAATTCACCATATAAATAAAAGCAAGAACAAAGACTATTTTCCCAATAGATGCAGAAAAGGCATTTGACAATATTCAGCCCCCTTTTATGATAAGCACTCTTAACAAAATAGTCATAGATGGGATATACCTTCAAATTATTAAAGCCATATACAACAAACTCATAGTCAACATCACACTGAATGTGGAAAAATTGAAAGTATTCCCACTTAGAACTGGAACCAGACAAGGTTGCCCACTATCTCCACTTCTATTCAACATAATGCTGGAAGTCCTTGTCAGAGTAATCAAAGAAGAGAAGGAAATCAAGGATATCCAAATGGAGGCAGAAGTGGTCAAACCTTCACTCTTTGCTGACGATATGATATTATATCTAGAAAACAGCCAAGATTCAACAAAGAGACTCCTGTAATTGATAAATGAATTCATCAAAGTCTCATGATACAAAATCAATGCACACAGAGCAGTAGCTTTCATATATGCCAATAAGAGTCAAGCTGAAAATCAAATTGAAGACGCAATACCTTTCACAATAGCATCAAAGAAAATTAAATATTTAGAAAAATATTTAACTAAGGAGGTGACAGATCTATATAGGGAGAACTATGAAACACTGAGAAAAGAAATTGCAGAGGATTTAAACAGATGGAAAACCATACCATGCTCATGAATTGACAGAATCAATATTGTTAAAATGTCTATACTACCTAACGTGATCTACAGAATCAATGTAATCCCTATCAAAATACCAACATCATTTTTTGCAGATCTAGAAAAAATAATTCTACATTTCATATGGAATCAGAGATGAACCTGTATAGCTAAAGCAATCTTAAGCATAAAGAACAAATTGAAAAGCATCAATCTACCAGACTTCAAGCTATAATATAAGGCTACAGTAACCAAAACATCATTGTACTGGCACAAGAATAGAGATATAGACCTTTGGAACAGGACTGACAACCCAGATATAAAACCATTCTCAGATGTCACTTTATCTTCGACAAAGCAGATAAAAACATACACTGGAGAAAAGAGTCCCTATTCAATCTTTTAAATTTTTAAATTTTTTAAATTTTTTAATTTTACTTTCCCCCAATATTGTGTACTATCTAGCCTTCCTGATCTTTACTTACTCAATGACAGATACATTTCCACAAATTTCCAGAATGCTCCTGGGAGATTATTGTCACCTAGATTTAGATCCATAGGATTTGTTCTCTGATAACCTTTCTGTCCCACTGATCACCCTTGTCCTAGGTAACCTCTTTGCTCACCACTCTCCAGCTCACCAAACCCAGTTCTACCTGGACACCTCTTACCTCACCTCCTCACACATCTGCCTTCTCTTATCAGTGGGGGCTCAGTTCAAATGTTACTGCCCACCTCTGAGAGGCCTTGTTTCTCATCTAGTTGTCCATCCTGAATGTTGTCCATCGTCAATTCCAGATGCCTATAATCTTTTATTGTTTTACTTTTTCATTGAATTTCTTTCTGAGATGATGTCATATTCTTATTTATGTGTTTGGTTATTTACTGACTATTTCCTCTCTGAGCATTTCAGAATGCATAAAGGCTAGGACTTTATCAGTCTTTCTCATTACTGTGTCTGTAGTGCCTGGAACAGTTCCAGGAACAAAACATGCATTATCTTTTTTGGAGCAACACAGAATAAAGCCTAATAGCATAATGCCACTTGTGCTTGAGAAGAGCAAGTTAATATCCAAACAATACCACAAAAAACAATGTAGACTGTGGTTCCAAAGAACTTACATCTTCATGGACATTGAAAGCATTACCATGTATTAAGCAGTCATCACCTGCCAGGCATTAGGCTAAGTGATTTAAATATGTGGAAAGCTGGAAAATTCACTCACATCATAGTCTGTGTGTAAAGAAAATGTAGTTTTTTATTTCTCTATAACTGGTCTTTTTAATAAGTTCCCACCCATCAGAATTTGCAATGAAGTTGTAGAAGATTAGATCTAGACTAATTCTATAATTTTAGTTTGATTTAGCAATTCCACCTCTCTCCTTAGGTAAATAAATCTATATAAAGATGATCCCAGCAAATGCTCATCCCAAGCTATTTCTCTTCAAGATGGTACCTGGATGAATGTTAAGAGGTCTACTTTTTCCTAGTGCTATATAAACTATGGCCGTAAAACTTCATGGCTTAAAATAATACACATTCATTAGCTCACAGTGTCTGTGGATAAGCAGTTCAGGAGTTGTGTAATGAGTGGTTCTTGCCCAGAGTCTCATAAGATTTCAGTCAAGCTTTTGGTCAGAGTTTCAGTCACTTGAAGGTGTGACTGGGGTTGAAGGATCCATAGCAAAGATGGCTTACTCACATGGTTGTTGGCTGGAAGCTTCAGTTTCAAGATGGTTGTTGGCAACAGGCATTTTTCGCTTGCCACGTGGAACTCTCCATAGGGCAAATTGAGTATCCTCACAATGTGTCACCTGACTTTCCCCAGAGCAAAAGATCCAAGAAGAAGAGAGCAAAAAGGAAGCCATAATGCTTTTAATGATTTAGTCACACACTGTCACTTCTGCCATAATCTATTGTTTAGAAGTAAGTTACTAAGTCTAGTCCACACTCAAAGAAAATAGAATTAATCTCTACCTTTGGAAGAGAGGCATGTCAAAGCACTTATGGATATATTTTGAAACCACATGGGGGTATGTTAGCCAGTCTCTAAGATGGCCCCCAATGATTTTCATCACCTATTATGAATGCCTTTGTTTAGTCTCCTCCCTCAATGAATAGGTCTGACCTGTATAAACAATACGATTCTGTTGAAATGACAGAATATGACTTGCAAGTCTGGATCATAAAAGACATTTTGACTTCTGCCTTGTTCTCTGTTGGATCACTTGTTTTGAGGGAAGCTAGCTGCCATGTCATGAAATTACTCAAATAGCCCCATGGAACAATTCTTGCAGAAAGGAACTGAGGCCTCCTACCAATAGCTGATACCAACTTACAGGCCATGTGAGTGAGCCATCTTGGAAATGGATTCTCCAACCTCGATCAAGTTTTCAGGCAGAGAGATTGAGCTCAACTCCAAATACAAGGACAGGAGGTGGGGGGTATAGCCAACAAGCAGAATGAGGGGTGTTAGTGGATGGAAACTTACTAAGAGGAGACACTAAAGGTAGGGAGAGTCTTGCTAACGTCAGGCCAAGGATTTGGACATCGAGGTCTTGATCAGACATCAAGGGTGAGGATTCTCGCTAAACTGAATTAGCAGGATTCTTGTTAAAGGCAGGCACAGGTAGAGGCCTGGTTAAAAAGAGGGCTCAGAGGAGCCTAGCTAAAGTTTGGTAAAGGAAGGAATCTTTGTCATTGTACAGATAAGAAACATAGCCATTAGCCATGGAGTTCTTTAATTCTCCCATTCTCATCAGGGTATTTCTAAAGTCCCCCAAAGCCCCATAATAGAAGAGGAAAAATGAGAACCCTAGTATCTGACCTCTTTGCTTTCATTCTGACCCATCTCTTTATATTACCACTTGTTCTAGAAAATATGGGATTTCCTTTCCTCTTTCATGTCATATCCTCCTTCTACCATAAGGCAGCAAGCCTTCCTGGTGAGTCATCAGAGTGAAAGGGGCATTCCTGGAAGAAACTCTGACTCTTTATGATATCACTTTTTATCTTTGAGTTGTGGGAATAATTTGCAACTAATAATTTCTGAAGTCAAAAACCATTACTTTAAAATCCCTCCAAATTATACTGAACACATAAGTATTATCTCTTTCATGCTCACAACAACTGTCATATCATGCCTAAGTAATAAAACAATAGTTAGGGAAGTTAAATATCTGTCTGATTTCTGGTTAAAAATTACAATTTATTTCATCCTTAGTACAGTATTTTAAAGAATCATTGAAACAGCTTATGTTGACTGAAGCATATTTTATAAAGGGCATTAGCATCTTCATTTTATAGAAATATATTTGTAGAAATTTGAAGGTGAAAGTGATAGAAGTGTCATGTAATGGAAGACCAGATGAAATGGGAATGGCCTTTCCAATACCTCAGTGGCAGAGAAATTTGTTGAGATATTTATTTGGGGTTCTTTTCCCTCAATGTCACGAGAATTGAAACCAACATAATTTTCTGTATGTAAACAATTCTGGAACTAGGCACACTTTCTTGGATTATATAATACTGAAAATGAGCAAAAATAATTTAGCTATTTGCTCTAGGAAATACTGCTTCCAGAAGATAATATTGTAAACCAATTAAAAAGGCTTATCACATATAACAGCTCATTTATAAGACTCATTTCATGATCCTTACTTTGCTGTGCTGACATAGCCTAGTCTTGTAACACCCATCATGAGATTACACAACTCAGGCCCTAAAACACTATGAGTGAATGCCCTCCCCTGACTTTCCCTTCCTGAGGTTCTGTTACAGTGGTGTGCTTTCTGACTGCATTAAGTCTAATCAACTTAGTTTTGCATCATCAACAGATTTTTCTGGTGATCTTTGGGGGGATCATCAGCCAAGATCTATTTTCATACCAGAAAGGAAACAAAGTCTTTGTTTTCTGAAGTTGAGACCCTTGATTCTGAGGGTTATAACTGACCTTCATGTTTATATGGAGAAAAACATAAGATTCCATGAACTGGTAGATGCACGCCCACTCCCCTCTCCCAACTTTCACATACTTTTCTATAGAAACACAGGCTTTCAGTGGTGAAGGACGCAGGAAATGGAGTTGAGGGGAATAATTGGAGGAATTTAGGGAAAAGTGAAAGAGACCTGGAATTAAGCCCCATTCTCATGCAGGATCTGATATTGACAAAAGATGTTGAGCAGTAGGACCTAGGCCTTTAGAGTCTGACGAAAAGACCTTCATTTGTACCCTTGGCCAAGAAGGATCAGAGCCACCCATTTCTGAGTAAGTAGAAGCTAGACAATGAGCTTTTTAAGAGCTGCCATGAAGTAAATATCCTGTCATAATTTCTGGGATTCACTCCAGGGTTGGGGAAGGGCTCTCCCAAGACAAAGCAGATTTTATTTCCCATCAACATGGTAGGGAAGGTTCAGAGAAGATTGAGAAGATGGCCAACTAGATGCAGGTAGTGTGTACCTCCTCCACAAAGAGAAGACAGAACAGTAAGTACATACTCGCATTCCAAGCAGATCATCTAGGAGAGAATACTAGGGATAGTGTGACCTCCTGTTTCCCAAATAGATGCCCTTTATTTCTTTCTCTTGCCTGACTGTTCTGGTTAGGACTTTATGTTGAATATAACTGGTGATAGTGGGAACCCTAGTCTTGTTCCAGATCTTAGGGGGAATGCTTTCAACTTTTCCCCATTCAATATGATGTTGCTGAGGGTTTGTCATACATGGCTTTTATATTTTTGATTATGTTCCTTCTATGCCTAGTTTCTTGAGGATTTTTATCATGAAAGTGTGCTGGATTTTATCAAATGTTTTTTTCCATTTATTTAGATAACCATATGGTCTTTGTTATTGCTTCTGTTTATATGGTGAATCATGTTTGTTGATTTGCATATTTTGAACCATCCTTTTATCCCTGGGATGAAACCTACTTGATCATGGTAAGTTATCTTTTTGATGTGCTGTTGAATTTGGTTTGGTACTATCTTGTTGAGGATATTTACATCTATATTCATCAGGGATATTGATCTGTGCAGAGGATATTAGAAAAGACGTAAAGGCCAGGGACTGTGAGAAAGGTGAATATCTGACGGTACTGCAAACAGGACTTGGGATATGATTGTTATCAGTTGGCTGCACACGGCAGGTTTGGAATGTATGGAAGCGTGACTGATGTTGGGTCCCCGCCCTTTTCTTTATGGCCTTAAGGAACAACAAAAAATAACAAGATAACTATAGTTAGTGAATCTTGCTTTTTTTTTTTTTGCCTACATTATCCAGCCATTCCAATAGTTAGAGAATCTAATGTGTGCAGTGAGGTGTTTGTAGATATGGGCGACAGATAAATCCAATAATATTACTTAAAAGATGTGCTGTAAATTGTGTTAATTCAGTGAATTTCAATGTTTACCAAACTGTATATAATGATGTGTTTAAACACACTTTTCTGAAAGTATTTGTTACCAGAGGGTGTGAGGTTAGCAAGTTGCTAGAATAAAAATTCTCTCACTTCATTTCCTTCCACAGAAATTTAAATAGCAACTCTTCACAGATAAGAATAGCTTTGTGAATATTCCAGAACTTGAGTGTGAGACTGAGAGAGCCCCTTGGACTACGGACTGAGAACAGCCACTATCTGGGCATCACTTGCCATAATTGGGCATTGCTGGCATCACTGGGCAACTCTGGGCATTGCTGGGCATTGCTTGCCATCACAGGGCATTGATTGGCATTGCCTGGCATCACTGGGCATCAAATGGAATTGCTTTGCATGGCTGGGCATCACTGAACATCGCTGGGCATTGCTGGGGTTCAGTTTGCATACCGGGGCATCCATGGGCAATGTTTGGCATCACTGCGCATTGATGGCCATCACTTGGCATATCTGGGCATCACTTGGCATTACTGGGCATTGATGGACATCGCTTGGTGTCACTGGGTATTGTGATGGGCATTTCTTGGCATCACAGGGCATCCCTTAACATAGCTTGGCATCTCTTGGCATTGCTTGGCGTTTCTTGGCATTGCTTGGCATCACTTTGCATCTCTTTCCATTGCTTGGCATTGCTGGACATCACTGAGAATCTCTGGGCATTGTTTGGCATCGCTGGGCATCAATGGGCATGCCTTGGCATCACTGGGCATCATTTGGTGTTGCTCCATCAATTAATATAAATATATTGGAGACAGAAATGTCTCAGGAGTTTTGCAGTGCTTTTCCCTGAAGGAATATGTGAACACGTTGGTTTGCATATCAAATGCCGTTACCTCTTGGGAGGGCATCTCTGAAAGACAGTAGTGGCTGTATCCCACAAGACACCACATTTCTCAGACCTAAATATTTGGATTTGCTTTGTAAAGCAAAGCAAATCTGTTAAAAATTACAGGATGAGAGCTGATGAAAGAGTGTCCATCTGGAACAGATAGCTGTCCAAACAGTCTGCCTATGGCTAAAAGCGAGGGGTAGTTCCTGCTTAATACTCCAGACTACCTGTCGTCATTCACGATAACCTGATAAAGAAAATATGGAGCCAATATATCTATGTTTACCCCTCTGTTAAGTGATAAATTTACCTTAGAACTTAGAGGTCAATCTTTGAAAGATTTTATGATCATTTGTTCATATAGATAGAATTAGTTAAGGGATCTGTAGAAACATTTTGAAAATCTGTTAACCTAAGACGAACTACCTGCTTTTATGTAAATCTGTTACCCCTGGCAACTAATCACTGTTCCCTATAAGTGACCATGTAAGACTTCATTTGGGGACTTTTTTTGAGATAGATGAAGAATCTAAGGCCCCCTGAGCTCCCGCTTTGCCTATAATCTTTATAAATTTATAAAATTATACTTTTGTCTTTGTGTATTCTTTTATTTCCATTATTTTCCTTTTTTTTCCTATTATTTTCTTATCACTTGCAACTCTACCAAAGGGACCCGGTTTTTTGCGGGGAGCATCGACTGTCTTCCCTGCAACTTGGTGTCACTGGGCATTGCTGGGCATGCCTTGGCATCACTGGGCATCGCTTAGCATCACTGGACATCTCAGGGTATTGATGGACATCGCTTGGCATCACTGGGTATTGATGGGCATTGCTTCGCATTACTGGGTGTCGCTGGGCATCGCTGGGCATCACTTGGCATCTCTGGGCATTGCTGGGCACCACTGGACATCGATTGTCATTTCTTGGCATCTCCAGGCATTGCTGGGCATCACTTAGCATCACTGGGCACCGATGGTCATTGCTTTACATACCGGACATCAATGGGAATCACTTGGCATCACTGGGCATTGATGGGCATCACTGGACATCAAATGGCATTACTCGGCATATCTAGGCATTGCTTGACAGCACTGGACATCATGGGGTATCTCTGGGCAACGCTTAGCATCACTGGGCATCACTTGGCATCATTGGGCATTGAGGGGCATCACCGGGCATCGATGGGCATCACCGGGCATGACTTTGCATGACTGGGCACTGTTGGCGTCATTAGGCATCTGTGGGCATCACGGGGCATCACTTTGCATAATTGGGCATCGCTTGGCACCAGTGGGCAATTATGGGCATCTTTTGGCATCACTCAGCATCGATGGGCATTCTGTGGCGTATCTAAGTATCACTAGGCATAACTGATCATCACTTGACATTGATGGAAATCACTGAGCTCAATTGGCATCACTGGGCATCAATGGGCATCGCTTGGAATCTCTTGGCATCGCTGGGCATCGATGTTCATGGTTTGGCATCACTGGACATTGCTTTGCATCTCTGGGAAACTCTGGGCATTCCTGGGCATAGCTTCACATTACTGGGCATCTCTGAGCATCGCTGGGCATTGCTTTGTATCTCTGGGCAACTCTGGGCATTCCTGGGCATAGCTTCACATTACTGGGCATCTCTGGGCATTGCTGGGCATCATTTGGCATCACTGAACATTGATGGGCATGCTTGGCATCACTGGGCATCACTGGGCATTGCTTGGCATGACTGGACATTGAAGGTCACCGCTTGGCATGGACGGGCATTGCTTAGCATCACTAGGCATTGATGGGCATTGCTTGGCATATCTAGATATTGCTTGAAATCACTGGGCATCACTTCCATCGTTTGGCATCACTGGGCATCAATTTGCATCACTGGATTTCTTTTGGCATTGCTGGGCATCGCTTGGCATCACTGGGCATTGCTGGGCACCGATTGGCATCACTTGGCATCTCTGGTCATTGCCTGGAATTACTGGGCATCGACGGGCATTGATTGACATCACTGGATTTCACGGGGCATCACTTGGCCTCACTGGGCATTGCTGGGCATCACTGGGCATCTCTAAGCATTGCTGGGTATTGATGAGCATCACTTGGCATCGCTGGGCATCACTGGCCATCACAGGCCATCATTGGGCATCGCTGGGCATCGCTTGGCATCACTGGGCATCTCTGGGCAATGCTTGGGATCACTTGGCATTTCTCAGCATTGCTGGACATCACTGGGCATCACTTGGCATCAATGGACACCTCTGGGCATCGCTTGGCTTCACTTTGTATCACTGGGCATCGATGGGCATAGATTGGCATCACTGAGGATTGTGGGTATCTGGGGATTTGAAGTGCATCATGTGGCATCACTGGGCTTCAGTGGGCATTACAGGGAATCGATGGGCATTTCCAAGTATCACTGGGCATCGATGGGCATTGCTTGACATCACTGGGCTCGCTGGGCATCGATGGGCATCTCTTGGCATCACTGGGCATCTCTGGGCATTGATGGGCATTGCTTGGCATCTCTGGGCATCACTTGGCATTGTTGGCCATCACTGGGCATTGCTGGGCATTGTTTGGCATCACTGAGCATTGATGGGAATTGCATGGAATATCTGGGCATTGCTAGACATCACTGATCATTGCTCAACATCAAAGGGCATCACTGGCCATCACTGGGCACCAAATGGCATCACTTGGCATCACTGGGCTTTTCTTGGCATCACTAGGCATGTATTAGCATAAATGGGCATCGCTTGACATCACTGAACATCGACGAGCATTGTATGGCATCACTGGGCTTGGTGGACATCACTGGGCATCACATGGCATCACTGGGCACCGATGGGCATTGCTTGGCATCACTTGGCAACACTAAGCATGGCTAGTAATCTCTTGGCATCACTGGGCATCTCTGGGCATCGCTTGGCATCATATGAAACACGTTTCACATAAAAAATTACTTACATCATATGAAATGCTGTTCTTAGATATTGTTTGACAAGAAAGACAACACAGTGTTTCTGTTCACAGATTTATGCAAACATAAACAACCAAATGTCTAGCTACTTTCTGTAAGTAAATGTAAGTGTTTACATATGAAACACTTTTACAGCTAAAAATTACCCTTTTGGTATCAAATGTCTTTCTTGTATTCGCAGAAGCTCCTAAAACATATACAAGAATGAACTTCTGCAAATGTAAAACCCTAGACCCAGTCCAAAACCAGGCAATAATGCTAACCCTAGCCCTAAACCTAACTCTAGCCTTAACCCCAACTGTAAAGCTAGACCTAACTCTAAGCCTATCCCTAACCCTAACCCTAACCCTAGCCCTCACCCTAACCTTAACCCTAACCCTAACCCTTCACCCTAACCACAACCTTAACCTTAAAACTAACCCTAACCCCAAACTTAACACTAACCCTAACCCTAACACTAGCACTAACGCTAATGATAACCCTAACCCTAGCTCTAACACTACCCTAGACTTAACCCTAACACTAACCCTAAGCCTAGCCCTAAAGCTAACCCAATGCTTAGCCCTTCCCCAATCTTAACACTGATCCTAACACTAAGCCTAACTCTAACCGTAACCCTAGCCCTAACCCGAACCCTGGCCCTGGCCCTAACCCACAAGCTAGCCCTAAGTCTAACCCTAGCCCTAACGTGAATCTTAACCCTAGTCCTAACCCTAAACTTTGTCCAAGCGCTAACCCTAACCCTGTCTCTAACCCTAGCTATAGCTGTAAACATAACCCTAGCTCTAGCTGTAACCCTAGCACTAGCACTCCCACTAACCTTAACACTAAAACTAAGAGAAATATCTCTAAGTAATGTCTTCTTATACATTGAAATATTTGATAAGAAAAGAACACAATGCTTCAGTTCACAGAATTATTGAATCCTGTAAACAACCAAACGTCTAGCTTATTTCTCTCAGTGAATATAAGTGTTCTCATATGAAATTCCTTTCCAGCTAAAAATTTCCCTCGTGGGAGGAAATGTCTCTTTTCCTTGTAGAAGCTTCTAAGGCATATACGAGAATGAGCTTCTCAAAAATAAAACCATGACCTAGTCCTAAACTTACCACTAATGCTAACCCTAGCCCCAGGCCTAAATGTAGCCTTAGCCCTAACATTAATCCTAACCCTAGCTATGACCATAATCCAAACCCTAACCCAAGCATTAGCCCTAACCCAAACCCTAACCGTAGCCCTAGGCCTAACCCTAACCATAACCTTAACACTGGCCCTTACACTAGCCCAAATGCTAAACCTAGCCCTTACCCTAACCCTAAACCTAAAAGTAGCCCTAACTCTAACCCTAGCCCTAACCCTAACCATAACAATAACCTTAGCCCTAACTATAAACCTAACCCTAGCCCTAGGCCTAAACCTAACCATAGCCCTAACCCTAATCCTAAACCTAGCCCTAAATCTAACCCTTACCCTAACCCTAACACTAGCATTAACCCCTGCCATAACCGTAACCCTAGCCCTAAACCAAACCCTAACATTAGTCATAAGCCTAACCTAACCCTAACCCTGAGCCTAATAAGAGCCCTTATCCTAACCCCAACCCTACCACTAGCCCTAAACCTATCCCTACCCTAACCCTCACCCTAAAATTAGACCTAACTCTAAACCTAGCCCAAACCCTAAACCAAACCCAGCCCTAACCCTAACCATAACCCTAAACCTAACGCTTACCCTAACACTAACGCTAACCCTGACTCTAACCCTAAAACTTACGCTAACCATAACCCTAACCCTAACCCTAATCCTAACCCTAACCCTCATCCTATCACTAACCCTAACCCTAATGTTAACCCTAAAGCTAACCGTAACCCTAACCCTAACCCTAACCCTAACCCTAACTCTAACCCTAACCCTAACCCTAACCCTAACCCTAAACCCAGTAGTAACCCTAAACCTAACCCTAACCCTAAACCTAACCGTAACCCTAACCCTAACGCTAACCCTAACCGTAAATCCAACACCAACCCTCGCCCAAATTTAACCCTCAAGGTAATCCTAACACCAATCCCAACCCC
>CAUYSK010037570.1:0-86080 GCA_963575035.1 Avahi laniger
GGTGCGGTGGCTCACGCCTGTAATCCCAGCTCTCTGGGAGGCCGAGGTGGGCGGATTGTTTGAGCTCAGGAGTTCGAAACCAGCCTGAGCAAGAGCGAGACGCCATCTCTACTAAAATTAGAAAGAAATCAATTGGACAACTAAAAATATATAGAAAAAAATTAGCCAGGCATAGTGGCGCATGCCTGTAGTCCCAGCTACTCGGGAGGCTGAGGCAGGAGGATCACTTGAGCCCAGGAGTTTGAGGTTGCTGTGAGTTAGGCTGATGCCACAGCACTCTAGCCCAGGCAAGAGAGTGAGACTCTGTCTCAAAAAAAAAAAAAAGAAAAAAGAAATAATGTCTTCCTAAGACCACCCCTTCCTTTTGACTCCCCAGTTTCAGACAGGGGAGTCTTCCTCACTTGGAGAGGGAGCCTGTGTTTCTGGGAGTGAGCCCCGTAACTGTCCTGCCACCACCAAACCTTCAGTGCACCCTCTTCTGTGAATCCCCTCCTGACTCTCCACTCTGGTGTGGACTGTGGAAATGGAACCAAATCTGCTGGTCTCAGGTCTTTACTTTTCCAGTCACATTTAAATTGAGATTTATAAGATTCTCCGACTCTTAGTTACGTGGTAGGTGTGTGCCACGGGCGACTTGATTTGTCCTCCCCTTGATCTCGCCTGATTGTTTTGGTGGATGTGTGGAAATTCTAGTTTGAGCAGCTACCACTATCCTGTGTGAACCTAATCCAAACCCTCCACCCAGGTATTTTTTATTTTTATTATTATTGTGGGAAAATATACATAACACCAAATTTACCATTTTTAAGTATGTAATTCTGTGGCATTTAGTACATTCATCACCACCATCACTTCATCATCCCAAACAGAAACTCTGTACCCATTAAACAATAATTGCTCATCACCCCCCCTTCACGCCCTTCTTCTGGTAACCATCATTCTACTGTCTGTCTCTGTGAATTGGACTGTTCTAGTTACTTCACATAAGTGAAATCATACAGTATGGGCCCTTTTGTGTCTGGTGTATTTCACTTAGCATAATTTTTCAAGGTTCATCTATGTTATACCAGGCATCAAAATTTCATAACTTTTTATGGCTGAATAATATTCCATTGTGTATATGTCACATTTTGTTTATCCTTTCATCAGTTGAAAGACACTTGGGTTGTTTCCACTTTTTAGCTATTGTGAATAATGCTGCTATGAACATTGGTGTACAAATATCTGTTTGAGTTCCTGCTTTCATTTCTTTTGAATATATACCCAGAAGTGGGATTACTGGATCATATGATAATTATATGTTTAACTTTAGGAGGGATAATCAAATTTTCCACGGTGGCTATACCATTTTACATTTTCAACAATGAACAAAGTTTCCAATTTCTCCACATCCTTGTCAACATTTGTTATTTTCCACTTTTTTGATTAATAGCCATCCTAATGTTTATTAGGGCATGAAGTGGTATCTCATAGTGATTTTTATTTGTATTTCTCTAATGATTAGTGACATTGAGCATCTTTTCATGTGCTTATTGGCCATTCGTATATCTTCTTTAGAGAAATGTCTATTCGAACCCTTTGACCATTTTTGAATTGGATTTTTTGTTGAGTTGTTGAAGTTCTTTATATATTCTTGATATTAATCCCTTATTAGATGTATGATTTGCAAATATTTTCTCCTATGGGTTGTCTTTTCATTTTGTTTATAGTGTCCTTTGATGCACAAAAGTTTTAAATTTTGATGAAGTCCTATGTATCTATTTTTTCTTTTGTTGGATGTGGTTTTGTTGTCTGTCATTTCAAGAAATCATTGCCAAATCTAATATCATGAAGCCTTTGCCCTATATTTTCTCCTAAGAGTTTTATAATTTTAGGTCTTACATTTAGGTCTTTGATCCATTTTGAGTTAAGTTTTGTATATGGTGTTAGATAAGGGTCCAACTTTGGTTTTTTTGTATATAGCTTGCCAGTTTTCCTGGCACCATTTGTTGAAAAGACTGTCCTTTTACCCATCGAATGGTCTCGGCACCCTTGTTAAAAATCAAATGACCATATATGTGAGGGTTAGTTTCTGGGCTCTCCATTTTATTTCATTGGTCTATGTCTGTCCTTACACCAATACCACACTGTTTTGATTACTGTAGTTTGTAGTAAGTTTTGAAATCAGAAAGTATGAGTCTCTTAACTTTGTTTTTTTTCTTTTTCAAGATGTTTTGGCTATTCAGGGTCCCATGAGGCTATTCAGGGTCCAAAAATTCATGCATATTAATTTTTGCATGGGTCTGTCTATTTCTCAAAAAAATATCATGAAATTTTGGTAGACATTACAATGAATCTGTAGATTGCTTTCTTTTATATTGGCACATTAACAATGTTGTCTTCTAATCCATCATCTTTAATTTCCGTTAGCAAGATCTTGTAGTTTTCAGTATACAAGTCTTTAGCCTTCTGGTTAAGCTTATTCCAAAGTATTTTATTCTTTTTGATACTATTTTAATGGAATTATTTTCCTGATTACCTTTTCAGATTGCTCATTGCTAGCTCATAGAAATACAACTGGTTTTTCTGTGTTGATTATGCATCCTGTCACTTTGCTGAATTCATCTATTAGCTTTGACAATTTTTTTGTGGAACCTTTAAAGTTTTCTACATAAAAGATCATGTCATCTGTGTACAGAGTTAATTTTACTTTTTCCTTTCCAATTCAGATGCCTTTTATTTCTCTTTCTCACCTAATTACTCTGACTAGAACATCCAGTACCATGCTGAATGCAAGTGTTGACAGTGGCATCCTCGTCTGGTTCTTGACCTTATGGGAAGAGCTTTGGTATGAGCGTGGTGTTAGCTGTAGGGTTTTCTTACACCATATAGCTTTTTTTATGTTGAGATGGTTTCCTTCTATTCTTAGTTTGTTAGATGTTTTTTATCATGAAAGGATTTTGACTGTTGTCAGATGCTTTTTCTGCATCAAGATGATCATGTGTTTTTTTTTCCTTCTCTCTGTTAATGTGGTGTATCCCACTGATTTACTTTCATATGTAAACCACTCTTGCATTTCAGGAATAAATCTCACTTGGTCATGGTGTATAATCCTTTTAGTGTACTCTTGAATTCAATGTTCTAATATTTTGTTGAGAACTTTCGCACCAATACCCTTAAAGGCTATTGTTCTGTCGTTTTCTTACAATGTCTTTGCCTGGCTTTGGCCCAGCTGTGCTTTAATGTTGGCATGGTATAAGTTGGTAAACTAGAGGAAGGGTGACCACCATGAAAAGCTGACATGTCAGCAAAGAGGAGGGGAGAAAACATTTCTCAGCTTCACTTACTGAAGCATCATCCTTCGGCTTATCTTAAATTGCTCTCTTGATATAGTTGGCAGAATGATGAAAATTAAGATAAACATGCTTATATGCTTCATAAGGAGCATATGAAATATACAAGAAATTTTAGACTCACTCTAGCCCTCTGAAGGCAAATATCAAATATTATAAAGAAATGAAGCCGGAGATGTTGAATAGCGCACGTGAGTGTGATGTTGGGTGAGTGAGAAACTCTTATTCAAATTACCAGATCATCAGACATTCTCAGAGGGCTTCCTATGATAAAGTGGTGACTAAGAAACAATGGCAGGGAGAGTCCAGGCCAGTGTTCTTTAATAGAAATATAATATAAGCCATATATGTGATTTTAAAGTTTCTAGAAGCAACACTAAAAAAATAAAAAGATACAGGGGAAATTAATTTTAATAATAATTGTTTAAGCCAATATATCCAAAATATATTTTCACAAGTAATATTAAAATTATGTGATATTTAACATGTACTTTATACTAAGTCTTCAAATCTGATATATTTTATACTGAACTCATCTCAATTTGATCTCCCCACGTTTTAAGTGCTCAATGGGCAGCACACGTTTAGGCCGTTGGATCTCACTGTCCAGAGCTGTTCTTTGATTTAATTTTCAAAAGCTTGATAAGAGAAATTGTCAGCTTCTGTGCCCTCTGTTCTTGACTGATCCAACTATATGCTTGCGTACAAGACAGGTCCTATAGGAAGATGTAAATCCTAAAGTCTTTATCTAATGACGGGTTCTCTTGAAATAGCAGACATTGGGCAGATTGTCAAGAAATAAGTCCTTGGCGAGCAATCTTGGCATTTGAGGAGGGGAAGGAGGACTGGTGGCAAAGTCGTTGTGGCAGGTGAGGGCTGGGGAATCGCGGAGGATTTTAGGCTCATTGAAGCCAGCAGGAGGTAGATTTTTTGAGCAGTTGGTAGATGGGGAAGCAAAACCTCAGGGAGTTTGGGAACAAAAGTCGAGTGGGCAGAGAGGTTGGCCTTTCATTCCTCTTTGCTTGCCCTCGAGTGAGTTGGAGGGAGACGTGTGTGTGTGTGTGTGAGGCAGGCCTGTGGGATGGGGTGTTTGGGGTCTCAGGTCTCAGCAGCAGCAGCAGCCACTGCTCACACGAGCCCCAGTCTCGTTCTGTATTCCCCTTCACTTCACTTGGATTCCACTCCCTGAAAACATCCATTTAATGTATTGAACTTGTGCCCTTTGAAATGCTTGTCCTTTAAGTGTGTGTTGTTTTAAAATGTACATAGATGGATGGAGCACCTCTTTCTGCCTTCCTTGTCTCACTCATGCTAGTAAGATACCTCACCAACCTTTCCTGTGATCCTTTTCCACTTTGGGGTCCCCCTATTTCTTTCTGTCATTTATATTGAGCGCTAGTGTGTGCCAAGTAGGGTGCTGGGTACGTTACAGACATTATTTTGTTCAAGTCTCACAGTAATCCTGCAAGGACACTGACATTTTCCTCACCAACTCAGAGTGCCTGGTAGCTGCTCACCCTCATACCGCTAGCACTCTGTATTCACACTCGGCCTCGTGGATTCAAAATCCACACTCTGGATGCTATTCTAAAGGTTTACATGTTTTGAAATTCATTCATTTGACAAATATTTGACATGCCTACTATGTGCCAGGTATTGTTGTAGGAGCTGGGGAGATAGAAGAGGACACGATACAAAAAGTCTCTGTCCTCAGGAAGCTTGCCTTCTAGAAGGCTGATATAAGAAGAAGGGCAGGGCCCTTAGCTGGAGGAGGAAACACGGTGGGCTGGTAATGAGGATGTCTTCTGTGTGCCAGGGCCTGCTTCTGATGAACTTTGTAGTCCAGTCTCCAAGGGCAAGATCTTATTTTCTAACAGCTTTATTGAGGTATAATTCACATACTCATTGAAACTTTGACCAAGTTAACATCTATAATCTTCTATTCCTTTATCTGTAGATAATATCAGTATCACGGGATTTAAGTTAGTTGACAAGTATGTGTGAAGCACATAATGCTTGGTGCCAACTATTTGATGCTTTGATATTATAAAAGCTATTTTATGAATATTAATTTGGTGACAACATATTGAGTGTGTTGGAGAAGAGCCAGTACAGTGTTTTTCAAAATATGGTCCCCTGATCAACTGTGTCAGCATCACTTAGAGTGCATTGTAAAAAATGTAGGTTCTTGAGCTTAATCCCAAATCAGATGATCTGAATATTGGTGTGGGCCCTGGAGACCAGCATTGTAACAGGTGTCCAGGTGGTGCTTATGCACAGGTCAGTTTAAGGAACCAGTGTGACTGGTCAGCCCTCAGGAAATGTTAGTTGTTGCTTTGTTATTTTTGCTGATACTGCTGCAAGTTGTTGCAATTATAGCGCAGAGAAGTCTTAACCGAACTTGGGAAGGATCATCAAAGGCTTCTTTTTGAACAACTTGCACAAATGAATGGGCTTTGGATGGATGTGTAGGCTTTAGCCAGGTAAAGTAAAGGGGAAAGTTATCCAGTTAGAATATAGACGGAGGCTTAGAAATATGGGAGAGCTTGGGTTTTGAGAGAGCTATCATGGTCATATAAAATATGATTATAATGAAAGTGTGACTAGAGAGTAGTAAGAGCTGCTGTTGGATGTTATATTGAGGAGATGGAAAGGCAGTTTGAAGATTTGGTTTCAAGCAAGAGTGATATAAGGTCAGATTTGAATGTTAGAGGTTCCAGGTGTGAGCATAGGTACAAATCAGTGGTGACTTTCAGGTTTCTTACAAGGGTAACTAGGTCGGATGGGGCTGCCCTTCTAGGTGGGGAATAGCAGAGGAGAACCAGGTATGTGGGGGAAGGTGTTTGGGTTTTAGGTGTACTACATTGAAGATGTCTGTGAGCCATCCAAGTGGAGGTATTTTGTAAAAACTGGAATATGAGACTAGTATTAAGGAAAGAGATCTCAATTAGAGAGGGAAATTTAGAAGCCACCATTTTATAGTGGAGAATCAAGCTATGGGTATGCATAAAAATTTTCAGGAGGTCTTAGAATATAAGAGATCTGAGAATGAAACCCCCAAAACTATGAAGACCCAAGAAAAAAACAGCAAGAGAAAGAGTGCTGGAAAACTAAAGAGAGACAGACTCCAGAGAGGAGGAAAGTTTGATTGAGAAAGTTATTAACTATGTCCAATGCGACCGAGAGGTCATTTAATTTAAAGAGTAGAAGTTGTCCATGTCATTGTCACTTTGCAAAAGCAGTGTCGGTAATAGGTCATAGGTACAGAAATTGGGTAGGAGAGGCTTTGTAGTTGAATGGGGTTAAATAGTGACCACGAGTACAGACCACACACGGGAAGAAAAAAGATTCTCATCTGTATAACTTTTCCATTAAAAGAATTGAAGTATATCAAAGATCATCAAATTTAAAAAGCTGAATGAATATACCCTAGGGACTAGATATAGAAAAAGAAAAATGTCTTATGGGGACTTTTGTCTTGGACTATAAGCCTTTCAGTGGCAGGAAGTGTCTTTGTCTTGCTATCCTTGGCCGTAAGCACAGTGCCTACCCGCCAGCAGGTGCTCTGGCAGTCTGTTGGTTGGATAGACGGGTGGATGGATGGATACACAGGTCCAGACTCCTTAGGGTTATATTTTTTCAGATGGAGTTAAAAGAGAGGGAATGAAAAGGAACCATGTTAAAATATTGATACATACCAGGAATGACACTTTTAATTTTCAGATAGCCTGTAATTTTTCAATTTGCTAGCATTGCTCTTTCTCTCTTTTAATATGCTTTCTCTTCCCTTCCTCATAATTTTGAAGAGAGTATTTCATCTAAATATTTTAATACCTTATAGAGTTGGCAGCGAGTTAGGATTTTAAAATCTGAATGTCGACACTAGATAACAAGAGCACAGGATCATCAAGGGATGTGCTAACATTGCCGAGAGCCCTCCGGCCCTGGGGGTCCTCTGTGCTCTGCAGAAGCCCAGGGTGGGCGGATGGCCGGGGCCATGCCTCCAGGAGTCGGGCCAGGTGGCTCTTTGCCAAGTGATTTCTGAAAATGTGCAATATTAATGTTTAATGCCCTCCTTCCCGAGCTCTTGCCTTTGCAAAGGTCTCGTGTTGGCTGCTGTCTTCCTTGGTCCCTTTAACCCAGGTTCCAACGCTGCACTGCCCTGTCTCCATCCCTCTCTCCGAATCCTCTGATGTAGTGTCCATTTTCAGGTTTCTGGGGATTTTAACTTGAACTAATAAAATGTGCAGCAGTTGCTTTTCCAGGACTATATTTTAAATTAGGGTAAATATAAGAAGAAAAGAGAGAAAGCTTCTGGAGAAGAGTAAGTGGTAGAGGAATGGAACCCTCAGCTCTTTCTCTCTCTTTGTTCGTGTGACCCCGTGGCCCACGACATGCTGCTAAGGGTGTCACGTGCACTTTATCCGGACAAGGTTTTGGTTTCTCCACGCAGTTAAGTGACATATGCATTAAATACTTAGCAAAGTGGTCAGTTCGTTGTAAGTGACTAATTCATGGCATTCTTCTTCAAGAAATATTTAGTGAACGCCCTATGGGTATAACATTGTTTAAGGCATTGAAAATACAAAAATAAGACATAGTAGTTTCTGCCCTGGAGGGTCTCGTAAGATAGTGGGGAGAGATAGGCACGTAATACAAGGAAATCGGTAGGTCATGTACTTTGTTCCATCTGTAACGTTTCCTTGTGATGATTTGTCAGAGGAACAGAGGAGGGAGCTGTAGCTGTCTGTGTGCCACGGCTGGAGCATGTGGCAGGAGTCAGGAAGGTTCTACAGAAGTGCTGGTTGAGTGGAGTTTTAGGTAATGAGCAGGAATTCACCCTGGTGGAGAAGAGGATCATTCAAGATAGAGAGATGAACAAACACAAAGGAAGGAGAAGAGTCATGACCAGTCCAGGTCATGCGGGTGCTCTGATATGGCCGCGGTGGGGACGAGCAGGTGGGAGGTGAGTCGGGAGGTGGCAGTGGCCAGATCCTGCAAACTTTGTTCTCCTGGGCATGGGTGCTGCGCTGTGAGCCTCAGTGAGCTGGAGGATTTTAAGCAGGAGGTTACATAATCAGATTTATATTTTAGAAAGACATGCTGGAGGGAGGGCATATTGGATTGAGCGGGTGTCGGATGCCTCTGGTGCCTTGCTCTGCACGCCTTCACCTCCGGGGGGGGCAGCCAGACTTCCACATGGCTTTCCCGCACCTGCACTGAAGCTTCTGTCTCTAGAGTGCACCTGACACCGTCTGCTCTGCTCCAGCTGTTCCAGAGCCACTGACTGGGCATGCCCAGCTCCGAACCGCCCAGCTCGGAAGTGCAGGAGAGTTAACCCTTGCAGGCAGCGGCTCCCCTTACACAGGGAGGGGTGGAACCAGTGGGTGAATGTTTCTCCTGGCCCATCTGCAGTGAACAGTTCCAAGAGGCAATCTGCATATGCCTGAGAAGGTCCCGAGTGGCATCAAGCCGCACCTGCCCACAGAGGTGATCTTAGTAGCGCGCCCTTATGTTGGGTCCCTCCCCGATCATTCTGGCTCCCTCATTCCTGCTGCCTTGAGCGTTCCCGAATCAGCTCCCTGCCTGCAGGTTCCAGTGAAGCTCTGCTTTGGGAGGGAGGAGAGGAAGACCCAGGCTGGACTGCAGGTGCCAAAGGGGAAGCTCTCGTAGTAGTTGAGGCAAAGAAGACAAAACACCAAAGCAGAACGCCGAGTGCCAGGAGGACAAGTAGGGGAGTGCACGCCGAGGGCTGCAGGGGAGTGGAGAGGTCCTGAGCACCAGTTCGCTGTGAGGAGGAGAAGCAGGGATCGCTGTTGTCTCTCAGACTGCTGACTGGGATGGCGGCACCATTATCCAAGTGGAGACATAAAGTGGCAAGAGTGGGGTGTACGTGCGGGAGATCGTGGGTTCTGCTTCTCACGCGAAGAACCGAAGGCACCGTGGGAAAGGCAGCGGAGATGGTTGGTAGGGAGCTGGATTCAAGAGTCTGGAGAAGAGGTCTGCACCCGGCAGTTTTGTGACATGGACCTGTTATCTAATATCAGTGACACGTAGCTCCCTTCTCATACCTTTGGGGAAACGGCCATGAAGTGCCCCTTTTTCCTGCATCCCACTGTTCAACTTCCTTTCACTGTTTTCTTTCTTTTTCTATTAAGAGAACGTTCGCTCGTTAAAAGTTGTGTTACTATGGTTTTATTACTGCATTTCATCTTCCCCAAAAAGGAGTCACGATAGAAACAGAAGTGCCTCGCTCGCTGCTGAGAGCAGTACAGAAAGGAGAGGCAGGTGTGCGGATCGGGGCTCCGAGTTCGTCCCCAGAGCTCTGGGAAGTTATTGGGAGCTGCAGCCACCGGGAACCATGGGTACCAGGGACTTAAGGAGACCTGCTGGGTGTGGGGGAGGTTCATTGGCTCTGCCAGTGTAACCCGTGTTCTACTGTCCCCCACACGTTCATGCTCAACAGGAAGACATCCCCAGCTCCCAGTCAGGATGTGGGGGAATGCAAGCCCATCCGTGCACGTCTTTAGCATAGCACATGGCAGAGGCCTGGGGGGAAATGTTTCCATGGCTGCCCCCTCCATTGCATTCGAAGCTCCTGGAGATCAAGGCTCATTTCATCTTTGTACCCTCAGCGTCTGACCTATAGCAGACGCGCAGTCGTTGCTGAAAAGAGCATGACACCAGAGGGGGCAGACGAGGTGTGGGTAGGACAGGAGACACTGGGGAGCCTTCGGAGAAGCTGCTGGGGAGAAACGGTGACTGTCAAAGGTCAGCTGTGTCGCAGGGTGGAAACCGGTGCGTGCTGTGAGAAGCAGTGAGGCTGGCGGAGCTCAGCAGGGGAAGGCTGTGGGCGCACGGTGACGTGGGGCCTCACGGAGAAGGATGCGGAGCAAGGCTGCGAGGGGCTGAGGAGTCAGCCCTCACAGGGAAAGGCCCTCGGGCAGGCACTGGCCTCTGTGCGCCCCTCCTCTGGCCCCTGCTTCTAGTCCATTCTCAACATAGCTGCAGAGAGACCCTTTTCAACTGCAAAGAGCCAGCACATGCTTCGTGAGGATGGGACATTCGTGTGGGACGTAACTCGAGAGCCGAGGGCACGGCAGACGCTGGGAGAAGATCTGTTGAGTGGATGCGCGAGTGCAGGAAGTCCCGAGGGGGAGGGTTTGGAAGGCAGAGGGTCTGCAACGCGACATGCAGCAGAGCAGCAAAGGGAAATAAGCATCCTCACATCTTCCCAAAAAGGGGGTCACTGGAGACAGAAGTGACTTCATCAGCTTGGCTTTGGCAACCTACGCGTGGTCATAGGTCACTACAAACAAGAAAACTCAATAGAAGGCCAACTTTCGGTGAGTCTACAATTAAACCATGTTCAGCCCCCACTGGCCACCTTACTTACGAAAGGCTATCTCTCCTGGCCTCGGTCCCTCAATATGCGTTCACATGGGCCCTGCGAAAATACAACCTGTAAAGATTTTATTCTTATTTATCTGAATTATCTATTTTTGTCATCCTCTACTTATTTATGGTCTCAAAGGTTGACCTGTAGAATGTTCAGTTGTTCTCCACAATGGTTTTACTAGTGTGTTTGGAAAATAAATAGGAATGGGCTATTTAGGAGATATCTTAGAGCCCAATTCCAGGGCTCAAATGCAGCCAGTAAGAACATTGCCCCTGCTGAGTGGGGTAGCTTCCCATCCAGAATCAACCTGGCATTTCACTGTTGGAATATGGGCTGGCTGTGTCTATTTCTTCACAGGTGTACAGCTCATGCTTAACTTTGACATGAAAATAAATGAGGGCTTGGTAGTCAAATATCCTTTTGTAAATAGTAATAGAGTAAAAACCCTTTAACTTAGGATTGCGGTATTTGCCACTCAATTTATAATTTTTGTAGATTTCAATGTATAGAGTCAATGTATAATTTATTTTTATAATTGTATAAGGTATTTATAATTATAGTTAAAATTTCAATTTATAATTATAATTTTAATTCAATCTTTGTAGATTCCATTTATAATTTGTTGTCTGCCGTGGAGACTCAACATTGTAGGAAGCGTGTGGAGACCCGCTTACTCTTTTAAAAGTGAAAGTCAGTAATCAGAAAGCCCAAAGCTAAGGCTGGAAGTGTTGTCTGAGACATACAGCCTACAAGGGAAGGCTTTTAAGGTCTGGGATTCACTTTTGGTGGTCAAGTACAGTTGTTTTGACAGGGAAAGCCTGCTTTTAGCCATTTCAAATATTTATGTACTTCTTCCAACTCACCCATAGTAGTGCGCAAAGATAAGCATTTAAACCACAGAGGAAAGTAGAGGACCCTGACGGAGAACACAAAAAATGTTTCCTCCTCAGGGGGAAGGAGGCATGTTTTATTCAGCAAAAGCAAAGTGAGTGTGCGAAATTGCCTCCACTAGGTTTTTGCTATGTTGGAGGGCAAACAAAAGATGTATTGGAGATGTGCATCAGTGAAATCCAAACATTTTTTTTAATAGGCTTAATTCGCTTATTTTTCTTGTATAAAAATGCTAAGTTGTAGCCATAGCTGGAGCCTGGGCCCGCACCGAGACTGTGGTGTGGGTCTTGACAAAATGGTCAGTGAATTCCTGGTAGGGAGACTTGGTAAATACAGTCTTTTTCCAGAGGTCCTTTTCAAAAAGGAAAAAAATTATCTCAACTTGAAGAGATATTTATGAAATTTAGGGCTCTTGCCCTAACAGGCTAAGAACTAGCCTTAAAACACAAGGAATATGAAGGTGCACATTTGGGATAAAATATGTAACTTTATGAAACATAGTTAATTTAAACGCAGAACCCAGAAGCGTTTCCATTAAAATTGGGAGAAAAATCCAAGGATATTTGCCACTGCGGTTATTATTTACCACTTTTGGGAAGTTCTGGGCAACGCAATTAGATATCAAATAGAAATAAGAGGCACAATTATTTAAAAGAAGAAAAAAATTACAGCTAATATTGTTGGGTACCTGAAAAAACAGCAGACACCCAACTGGGAAAGAGTTCCATTTGACAGAGAATCAGTGAAGTGGCTGAATGCAAGATAAATATCTAAAAATGGTTATCTTGGTTCTGTACCAGCCGCTACGTTCTTCACTCGTCCGGAGTGGCACCAGAGCCTTCTTCATTAAGGAAATACTATTCCCAGTCGATGGTGGTTTCGTCTTCCTCCTTGCTCCGTAGAGTCTGTCACACGGTACCAGCCCACAGAGAAGTCTGCAGGGCGAGGAAGCAGCTCTACTTAAAATTCAGCTCGAAGTAAGAGTCACTTCAATGAAGCAGGCACGTGTGGCGGTGGATAGCATACAGCACAGAGTCTTCGTGCTGTCTGAAGGGGAGCTCACAAAAAGGATTGTCTGAGGAGTCAATGTCAGTTGGTGCAAGATGAATAATTTAAGACCTTTAAGTGTTGCTTTTTGGAAAAAGAAATCAAGAATTTATTGACCACTGGAAGGAAATGCATGCGGGAAGCAATGGAATTGGATGGAAGGAGAAAATGGAGTGAGATGGTGCCCTTTTTCTGAGCAGAGGCATCACGGAGGTGGAGTCTGACAGTCCTCACTTGCATAGCAGCGGACTTTGCAGACCAGGGGCCTCAGCTTCCAAGGAAAGAGCAACACACACAGAGGATGCAAAATTTGGTCGCTCCATATCACACTTCCTATCCTTCCAGTTAGAGAGAGAGAGGGCTTCCTCTGGCCCAGTGGCTTCAGACACCAGCCAGTCTGTGGGCTGCTCCTGGCCTCAGGCCATGAGAAGGTCTCTCCAGTCTTGGCAAAATGAATATAGTACATATGAATAGTACCTATGAGTGTAGTGAGTACATACGTGTGGGGATCAGGTTGCTAATGATCTTCCCTTGGGGCAGATAATGCTTATTTCTGAGAGCACACCATCTTTGCATTTTTTGCTATTATAGTATCCTCTCTTTGCTTTCATTTGTTGATTGCTTAATGAACTTATTTGGAGTAATGCAGTGCTCCTGCCTAACTCTAGTTCCCCTTTTGCTCTGGCCAATACGTCTTACTTTATTTGTTTTATTTATTTAATTTTTTTGCTTTGGTGTATTCATTTACTCTTTTATTCAACTTATATTAACCATCTACAGTGGAATATAGTGGAGCTGAGGCCAAAAGTAAAACAAACAACTTCGTCCCCATTAAAACACACTTTGAGGCCGGGCGCGGTGGCACACGCCTGTAATCCTAGCACTCTGGGAGGCCGAGGTGGGCAGATTATTTGAGCTCAGGAGTTCGAGACCAGCCTGAGCAAGAGCGAGACCCCGTCTCTACCAAAAATAGAAAGAAATTAATTGGACAGCTAAAAATATATAGAAAAAATTAGCCGGGCACAGTGGCGCATGCCTGTAGTCCCAGCTACTCGGGAGGCTGAGGCAGAAGGATCGCTTGAGCCCAGGAGTCTGAGGTTGCTGTGAGCTAGGCTGACGCCACGGCACTCACTCTAGCCAGGGCAAAAGAGTGAGACTCTGTCTCAAAAAAAAAAAAAAAAAGAACAGAAATGTTCTGAATGATTCTAGGGTTATTCTTAATTAATAGGAGCTTTTTCAGTCTTTCCAAGGATTCCTCAAATCAATTATAACCCAAAAATCATAATAATAATGCAGATTGGAGGTACCTTAACCCTGATTGACAGATGCCCTTCAGGAGTCTATGCACTCCTGAATGTACATATAAAATTTATGTGTTTATATAAATGGATATCTCCCTGGGAAGAAGGTCAATAGTTTGTCAGTTTTGCAAAAAGGTCCATAATCCAAAAAACTGTCAAGACCTTCTACTGAGGATTGTCTAAAATCTCAGAGGCAGGTCAGAATACATATGGATAATCAGTCCAGGTTTGGGGTTTCCACCCCAGGGAAACATGAGAGAATGGCCTACATCTATCTCGTACATCACAGAGATCTTCACTCCCATTCTCAGAGTCAGGGTCTTTCAGAATTGAGACCAGAAAATGACCTGTCTGGCTAGGGACAGCTAGCCAGATCTGTGCATTTCGGAGTTGAAGACAGGATAGCTATTCTGGAAGACAAAGTATCACTACCTCATTATCTCTATACTTCAAAATACACATACCTAGACTGAATGATAATTTTACGATACAAGCTCTGCTTTTAGAAGATAGGTCTGAGAACAAGAAACTGAACAGCACTTTTTGTAACTCTT
The DNA here is from genome assembly GCA_963575035.1 of Avahi laniger. Taxonomy (NCBI): domain Eukaryota; kingdom Metazoa; phylum Chordata; class Mammalia; order Primates; family Indriidae; genus Avahi; species Avahi laniger. The sequence goes on from CAUYSK010037570.1 coordinate 14,525, forward strand.
TAAAAACTGGCTCAGGATGTTGTACATTCTGTACCCTTAATACAAAGAACCATATTCTATCCAAATTCTTGTCAAGTTCCATTTAATTAAAAGAATTTCATTTTTTCTTTCTACAGACAAATCTGATTAATTTCTGCTGTCAAAGGTGGGCAGCATGACAGCCAGCTTCCAAGAGGGCCCCAAATAGTCCACACCTCAGGGAATTCATGCCTTCGTGCAATGCCTTCCCTCATATCAGAGTTGGTCTGAGTGATCAACAGAATGCAGTGGAAATGATGGTGTCTGTCCTAAAATACATTGCAGCTTCTTCCTTGCTTTCTTGGATCACTCATTCTGGGGGAAACCAGTTGCCTGCTGCCACACTGCGACGACACTCAAGCAGTCCTGTGAAGAGGTTCACATGGCCTTCTGCCAAATAGCCAGAATCAACTTAACAGCCACGCCAGTGAGCCATTTTCTAAGCAGATCCTCCACGCTAGTCAAACCTTCAAATGATTGTTGCCCTGGCCAACATTTTGACTGCAACTCATAAAAGACCAAGAGCCAGAACCACCCAGCCTGCACTCCAACCTCTTTCTGCATGCACTCTAACCTCCTATATTCCAGGGGCTTGAAAGCTAAAAACAAACGAACAAACAAACACAAAAACTACATTTCGCAGATGTTTTTGCATCATGTCTTCCACAGCAGACCTGGGTTCAACCAAATCCACTCAATATTTAGAAAGCAAAAGTGAGCAAATCAAGGTAATTGCCAATTACAATGAGATCAAATCTTTTTTTTTTTTTTTTTTTTTGAGACAGAGTGTCACTCTGTTGCCCCAGCTACAGTGCCGTGGCATCAACTCACAGCAACCTCAAACTCCTGGGCTCAAGAGATCCTACTGCCTCAGCCTCCCAAGTAGCTGGGACTACATACATGCGCCATCATGCCCGGCTAATTTTTTTTCTATATATTTTCAGTTGTCCAAGTAATTTCTTTCTATTTTTTTTTTTTAGTAGAGGTGGGGTCTTGCTGTTGCTCAGGCTGGTCTCAAACTCCTGAGCTCAAACAATCCACCCATCTCAGCCTCCCAGAGTGCTAGGATTACAGGCGTGAGCCACTGAGCCCGGCCAAGAGATCACATCTTACAGTGAAGGCATTTTGTTCTTCTCAGACAATCATGCAGATATTCTACTAAATGATCCTTAGTATCATGGTTCAAAGTAGCAAGTGGCAGTGGAGGTTATACTAGAATAATATCATGGGGTGTTTTCTTTTGGATTATGTTGTTCCTAGCTAATAACAGTCAAGTTTGGTTCCTTGGTACTTCTGGAAATTAAGTAGCATGTAACAGAACTCTGTATGCTTAAACTAGCTAACTGTATGCAACTCATACTAGCTGTCGACTGCAACTAAGAATCCACTCTTATCATATACAAATTCTCCCATCTCGTAACACTTGCATTCCTATCTCATGATGGACCCTCTTCTTTTCCATTACTAATCCCTCTACTTGTGCATTGAATCCTCTTCATTCATGCCATTTCTAGGAACTTACTCCATCAGTTTTCCCCTTTTCCCTATCTTCCATCTTTTCCTCTCCACTGTTTCCTCTTCCTTCATCAGTAACACACTTGTTTCAATCCTATCAACTATCCCTGTCAAGCTTCATAAATATTATAAGCTCATTGTCTTTACTTCAACTTCCACGCAACGTTCAAATAACCACAACTTGGCTTCCTTAGCATCACTACTGAAACAGCTATTGCTAAGCCTGGCAAGGACAAAACGATTGTCTATTTTCATTTCTCACTTTACAAGACTGTGGCTTCCAGCCTCAATGAAACAATCTAGCATCCCATCTTCACACATCATCATCACCTCTCCCCTCTGCACCTCCAACACCTGAAAGAGATACACAGTAAACCTGCATACAGAAGCCACTTCAAATGCTTGATAATGCTGTTCAAACATTCTGTCTCTTGAGAGCCTCAGTGCTCAAAGACATCCAAAAAGAAAGATATAAGCACTTAAAAAAAAGTGACGTGGATTCTACAAGCTATTAATATGAAAATATATATCATAATTTTTAAGCTATTTAAGGAAAAATAAATCTGTTTGGAAGTCAGACAGTTCAAAAGAGCAGTGATGTAAAACACATACGTGACCTCTTAAAACAAACTTTCCCAAAGCTAAAAGTCCAACTATTGCTATTTGCTTAACACTTACAAATCAGAATGCCTATGACTGCCAACCTAAGATAGCAACCTTGAGTCCTTTTCTTTTGATGTAGGTATTCTATGACATCTGTCATCTCACCAACAAGTGATGCTGCTGACTTGACTGGCCAGGGGGGTGACCCATTCCCTCCTCTCTGGCCAAAGGAGGGCCTTCCCAGTCAAAGCTGTAAGCTTTCCAGAGGCTGGCCTCCCAGAATGACATGAACCAAGCTTCTCTGGTCAGGGATATAATCGGCCGTTTTCTTTAAACTTCTCACAAGTTAGAACTTTTCACAGAACCCACAAAAAATGGCTTATTTTCATTAGTCTGCTTTGTGTTGCCATCATTCATTGTCTTCATTTTTAATTCAGTGATATTTTTAGCCAAAGGAAATGAGGTACAGTTTTCCTCAATCTGTCTCAGCTCTTACTCTTCATCTTCTGGGACCCAATTCATGTGATCCTTTAACAACTATTTATTTCACACCAAACTAGATATCTCCCTAAAGCCTACCAACCTACCCTCTAGGCATATTTCTTAAATAAAAGCACTAGATCTTTGTAAACCTAAAATTTGCATACTAAAGGAACAAATCAACTATCAAAAGACCTAGTAGTATATAGCAGTTGCTCACCTCTAAGCAGAGTTTAAAATTCATTTCAATTTATTATTTTTTTAAAGAAACAGCTATTGACTTTTTCCCATTGCAAAATACAGTGTTTAATGGGCCTAGTTAAATTAGAGGTGATAGTGTGAAGGAAGTGTTTTAAATTGGTAAATTCTAAACCTTTTAATAAAAGTACATCAGTCAGAAGTTTTAATAAGACTCAGCAGGACAGAGAAGAATTAACAGACTATAGGAATCAAAAGGTGGTGATAGGCAATGATAACCTTAATCATTTGCATAGAGATTTATAATTTCATTGCTTAAAGGTTAATGAAATTATGTGGTATTTTGCCCACTCTTATCCAGTAAATGATTTCATACTTTGGTTTGTGTGTACTTACCATGTGAATCCTTTAACAAGAGAAATGACTCCTTTTATCAGTTAATCTACTACATTTTGACATATACACTCCGGGTGCACATTGTCATTATTTGTTCTAACCAATAACTGGGTGCCCTAAAATAAAACATAAGGTTCCCAAGAGCATCTCAGGAAAACAAACTAACTCACAATCAGATCTCTGAAACTAAATTAAGTTACTAACATGACTGATTTTTAAAAAATTAGATACATTCCTTTATTTACTTTATAATTCAAGTCAACTACTGCTAAATAGTTGTTTTTGCCAAATGATAGCATAAAACCCACCCTACAGATTGATGAAGGCACTCACACTGAGGATGAAGATGGATGGAGAAACGCAAGCAAAATACTTAAACTATTAGAACAGGTAACATAATAAAAAAAAATTCTAGGCTGGAGCAATTGTTTTCAAACATTACACCACAAAAACAACATGCTATTGTGGCTTTGCTTCCCTGAGCATCCAGGAGGGTTCAGGGTCAGCCGCTTTGCTTAGTACCCAGTTCTAACGGAAAACTACAAAGAGCCCAACTTTAGGCAGAGTGGTGTTTCCTACCCTAGCTGCACATTAGAATCATGTGAAAAGCTTAAAACAAAAACAAAAAAACCTGACACTTAGGCCCCATAACCAGAGATTCTGATTTTATCAGTAATTTTTAGAGGGTCTCCAGATGATTTTTTAGGTGCAACTACGTTTGAAAGATAAGCTATAAAGCGTTGGTTCTCAAAGTGTACAGTCTTTGGACCAGCAGTAGCAGCAGCCATTGGGAACATGTTAAAATGCAAATTCTCAGGCCTTGCCCCAGACCTAGAGATCCAGAAACTCTGGGGTGGGGCCCAGTGTTTTAACAAGCTTTCAGGCAATTCTGATGTACACTAATGTTTGAAAAACATTACTTTAGAGTAAGAACGACCTGAGTTTCAATTCTCTCTCCACAATTTACTAGCTGTATGACCCTTGGTCAGCTCTCTAAACTTCACTTTCCTCACGTGCAAAATAATGGAGTTAGCTACCATTCATTAAACATCTGGTATGTGCCAGAGAATGTATTAATAAGCACTTTATATTTTAACACGTTATAGAATTTAACCCTTACAATGACCTAGCCAGATAGATATTATTACCATTTACACCCAAAGATTATGGAAATTATCCAATATTACCCAGCTAGAAAGCAGAATCAGAATTGAAATCAAGTTTTAAAAATTCCAGAATCACTGCTCTTTCCTTATTCCCCAAAATATTCTTGTTAATCTTTATTTTCTTTCTTTCTTTTTTTTTCTTTTTTTCCGTTCATCTTCCTTCCTTCTTTTCTTTTCTTCCCTTTGTCTTCTTTTTTGTCTGTCTGTCTTCCTTTTTTTCTTTCTCACTTTCTTCCGGAGGAAGCTTATTTTTCTAATATAAAGCTAGAGATTACCTAACTTGTATAGTATTTACTGTGTGACTGCAAACTTATCATGCTGCCATATGCTAGAAAGCAAAGAATTAAAATACCAAAAAAAGAAGAAATCATAATAATGAAGTTATGAGCTAGTTGAAGAGACATACATTTTGCAAAATATAGGGACACACATGACTTAGTTCTAAACTGGTGGGGAGAAATCAGAAGTAACTCAAGGAGTTGATAAGATTGGAGCTCACTGACCAAGACATGATGCCAGGAAGAAGTTTGATTTGTCCTGAAACAGGGAGTAAAGTCTCTCCTGCACAGGAAGAGAAACAATAGTTACAGAACAGCACAGCAGAAAATAAAGCTAAGTAGCTAGATGGGTCCAGATTGTGACTTAGAGTAAGAAAACTTTAACTTTAGTGCAGTAAAAAGATACACTGCTTTTTACACAGAATATTTTTGACGTACTGATAGTAAAAAGGTAAGATTAAAATCAAATCATAGGAACTTATTCTAGAAAAAAAATCAATCTAGGGTTATGCTGGGGAAAAAAATAGGCAGGAGAAAAAGTCATTTCTTTTGCTAAAAGTGTTAAATATGATCCACTTTTCCATAGTAGTTCCATGGGTTAGTCATATTCGATACACAGTATTTTCAATTACCCACAAATCCAACCAACATTGGCTGATCACATTAAGCAAGGCACCAAGGATAAAAAGATAAATAAGATACCAACTCAGGATACATGGAACAGGTTTATGTAAGAAACAGACTGTCAAATGTTTTATGCAACATTAACATAAAGTTATTAGGAATTCTAAAGGCCACTATAGACAGACCAATTCTTAGGAATGGCTTTTGTGAAATTCCTCAAAGTCAATGAGGTACAAGCTAGCCAAAATGTTCCGCATTTAAGAGTACTTTGTCTAGGCTAATATCATAATCATCAGCTCACAAGTGGCGTATACCCGGTTCATCCACATTTAGGCTTACTTATAGCTAAGAAAGGCAGGCGAACATAAAATCCAGAGGTAACCTTTTTAACATTCACATCATTCATTCCATTTTTCACTAAAAAGCTAATGAACAACTATGCTCAGAAACCCACTGGAAGATTCTACCTATGTATTAATGAGGGAAAATTGCAAGGCACAATGGGATGACTGAATTCATTAGCATCTAAGGTTTCTAACTCTGTCAATGATAGTCTGATACTGTATAACATCTTTAGTTCTGCCGCAATCTGACAACTCCATAATGCCAATTTGTCTCTGAAAACCAATTTAAGAAGCATGTACATATAACAACCAAACTATGCTTGAATGACAAGGCACTATGATTATTTTTTCTCAGACTAAATGTGAACTGAATTTGCTATGTTATTAGGAATGATAGCATTTTGTAAACTAAATATATTTAAGAAGCAGTAATTAATCTTTAGTGAAGCTGTTTATTAATAACCTATACAAATATAATCAAAGAATGGAATCTCAGGGTTAGAAATAACTTGAAAGGTAAAACACAATCTGTTTTACCCATCTGGTAAAACACTACCTTTTATCCCACATGGTATTCAGGCCACCTGTAATGTTAAAATTAATACAACGACATTAAAAAAAACCTCTAAGTACTTTGAGTAATAAATTTCTTTGGCCCCAATATATCCAATTCACAAACACTACTGTATTTTACTAAAGTTCAATCACCTATCATCCCATTCTTTAATAATATAAACTGTATATGACAATGTGGCTAAAAGGACTAAAAGGTTGTTACTTGACAGTGTTTTGATTTCAGTAAAAGAAGTTGGTATAAAATCATCTTTTAAAATATTCAGACCATGCCATACAGATATTCACACGCACTTGGATCTATAAGCATTAAAGAACTTGTTTAGATTTACTGAAGCTATACCTGTCGTCAACAAACAAAAAATCGTGCAGGTTGATCAAATACATCTTTTCCTTAAGTATCATGTTAATGTTTTCCACTAACGCAGTCCTAAAAGTTAACAGTCAAAGTAATCCAAAGGTTTCTCTTTATTTCTATATTTAAATCATCACAGGTTTGATCAAGCATGCAAATCCCTTTGGGCTCAGGGTTCCCATCAAAATGTCTTATGGAAACATTAAAAATTGAATGGGTATAAACAACTCCAACAGTGCGGAGCTCATGACAGCACTGCTGTGATCTGTGTGCTTCATGTACAACAACACTGGGGAAGTCTGCAAGGGAATATGAGCAACTAATTACTGTCTTTTGCTTGAGGGCAGGTGTGCTGATCTCTATAGGTGTCTCTGCAGCGTTCTGCCTAATGCATGGCCTCTTGAAAACATTCACTGTAACGACCTGCTGAAGCCCTGGAACACATCTGACAGAATATCAAACTGTTGGTTGTTCAGAAAGAACTTATTGTGACTTCTTAAAGTTACCACTAAGGAGAAACAGCAGTTGGGTAGGCTTTATATGGTTTGTGAAAGAATAGTATAAGACAGTATAAAAAGTAAATAACATAAAATTATATCTATCAGTCACACACATTAAACTAGGATAATAATATTGTCCTAATAAGTAGAGAAAGTTTTTCAAAGAAAACACTGCTATTCTCTAAACAAGAAAGAAATGAAATAGAAAAAATTAATATGAACCTTATATTGGACTATCTTTTTCATTCGTGAAAGCATAGTAGACAGTAGTGAGTATGCAGTTTTATAAGAAACAAAAAAGATCTGAGAAATTATTCTCTATAACAAATTAGCAAACAAAATGATCATCTGATGATAGGGTAGGTGAGACACACCATACACATGTGATGCAACCTGCGAGATTAATATGCCATCTTTCCCATAATACTTGGAAAGAAACACACTTACTTACGAAGAGACACACAAACCATTCCAGAAATATTCCCTGCTTTCATACCTGCTACCTGTCTGCTTCAATTTTGTCATCTATTGACAAAGATGACCCACCCCATTAGGGGTGTTATTAAATGAGACAGTTTCCCTTAACTGTCTGGCACAGGGGTTGGCATAAAGTGCTTAATAAATAGTAATTAACATCATGAAAATTTCCTAAGGACATTAGTCTCCTATTCATAGTACAGCACTAGCCTATCTAAAAGCATCTTGGAAAGTAAAGATCCATCAGTGGCATGCTATTTTAAAACTACGTAATATGTTATGTTACGCATCTTTTTAAGTATAAGTACATGGCTTGGCTGTTAAGCAGTCAATAAACAAACACACAAACAAACCTTTAATTAATTCTTTAATTTCTCTGAGTAATCATTCATCTTAGTCAAAAGTCCTTATTTTTAATCTTGAAAATTTCTGGAAAAGTTAGTTGTGTTTAAAAAAAAAGTAGGAAAAGTTCTCATACAATTTCAAACTTCAACTATTTAGGAAAGAATTTCTGGTAAAATTAAAGTTAACATGCTTAGGCAATAAATCTGTTTGGAACAAGGAAATGCTTAAAAATAAGATTTATACCAAATATTTTCATCCAAATTCTCTATGTAGTGTTTTTCTTTAACAAAATGGAATTAAGATGGCATTTCAGATCATCGTTACTATTAATCATCAATTGTGTAAACAAAACATCATTCATCTTTTAAAAAATTAATAAGGCAAGGCTCGGTGGCTGACGCTTGTAATCCCAGCACTTTGGGAGGCTAAGGTGGGACGACTGCTTAAGGCCAGTAGTTTGAGACCAGTCTGGGCAACATGGCGAGACCTCTTCTCTATAAGAAAATGAGAAAAATTAGCCTCGCATGGTGGCGTGTGCCTATAGTGCTAGCTACTTCAGAGGCCAAAGCAGGAGGATCACCTGAGCTCAGGAGTTTGAGGCTGCAGTGTGCTAGGATCACACCAATGCACTCCAGCCAGGGTGACAGAGCATTATCTTATCTCAACAAAAAATAAGTTAAACAAGAATTAAAGTTGTTTCAGACTATTCTGGAATGAACCAAAAAGGAAAAAAAAAACTAAAGCAAGATGTGTAGTAAATACATAAAAATATCATAGTATTTCCAAAATTAAAAATAATTAGACCCATGGGAATAATCATAATATACTTATTGGAAATAGCATCCCTCCCACTCCCAGTAGACTAGTTCATCATAAGCTCATTTCTTCAAATCTGGACAATGAAATAACCTTCTGTTCTCTCTTCCTTTAGCATCTTCTTCCTGCTATCCATTTTCCAGTTTTCAATGGCATCTCAACCACCATGAATGTTAAGAACCAATTGCTGTGCTTTTTTTTTAACGCAGACCTAATTACATCACTCCTCCCCACCCCCAAAGATCTAGTTTAATGGGAATGAAGGCATATAGATAATTAAAGAGATAGGTGTGTCCATGTATGTGTACGCATGCACGTGGGCACATGCAAAGTACTATGAGAAGATAAATCAGAAGTCAATTCACGGCCAGGCACGGTGGTTCACACCTGTAATCCTAGCACTGCGGGAGGCCAAGGCTGGAGGTTCACTTGAGCTCAGAAGTTTGAGACCAGCCTGAGCAAGAGTGACACCCCATCTCCACCAAAAATAGCCAGGCGCGGTAGCGTGCGCCTGGCTGAGGCAGGAGGATCGCTTGAGCCCAGGAGTTTGAAGTTACTATGAGCTATGCTGATGCCATGGCACTCTAGCCCAGGCAACAGAGTGAGATTCTGTCTCCTCACCAAAAAAAAAGAAAGAGAAGTCAATTCATTTTGCCTGCCACAAGTCAAAGAAGGCTTCATAGAACTGATGATAAAAGGGTGAAAAAATGCCTACAAAACAAATTCAAAGTTCCAGGTGATGGGTCTCCATTATAAATCCTCAATTTACTGTGTTCCAACTACATCCCACACTCTCCTCACCTGAGCCTAGATGCCTTGGTTCTCTTAACATAGCAGACACTCTGTTACTATCTGGCTTCCACCACTCCCCCTCCCTTGAATTGCTTTTTCATCCTCCCCATCGTTAAAGTTTTTACTATATAATACCCTTCTACCCAGACATTCTCCTTCTACTTATTTTTCTTCTACAGTTAATCAAGAAATCAAAAAGCCTTTGGACTTTACAATAGCAAGCTGTAAGACAATGGAGTATTCCTTCAAAAAATCTAAAGTGATTTCCAATTCAGGATTTAATTATTCAAGCAAAGCCTCAGTAAGGTAAAGAAACTGAATGAAGATAATCTTCTCTCATGTACCCTTTCTCAAGAAACTACTACAGGATATGTACCATAAAAATGTAAGAGTAAGGCTAGAAAGAAAATAATATGAGATTCAAGAAAAGGCAAAGAAGGTGCCTAGGTTAACAGAAAGGAAAAAAATCCCAGAAGAAAGTAGATCTAGAGAATGAGATGGGAGGACACTGGAAATCTCATGGAAGAATGTCTTCAAGAAAAAAACTGAAACATATAAATTACCTGATGTCATTCTCTTTATGGAAAATTATAATAAGCTCATAGAAGGTACAGAAAGAATTATGAAGAGGGACAAAAAAAAAAAAACCTAAGCAAATGAAAAAACAAGGCATTATTAACTTCAAGAAAAACAAAAAGTCAGAAGCAGACTTTTCATCAGAGTTCATTACAATGCTTGCGTATGAATAATATCTGTATATTATAATAATGGAACAGTAAAACTAATCTAGCCAAAAATTGTAATCTAACTACGTTGGGACTATGAGGAGAAGAGATGGCCATGTAAAAGTGAGAAATCCTCAAAGACCATAATACAAAGTCAACAGACAATGTCTAAAATAAATAAATCAAAAGATAGCAATGTGTATATATGTATTTATCAATATAGAGACATAATAACCAGAAGAAACAGATAAAGGGTTAAAAATGGCTATCTCTAGATATGGAGACTAGAAACAGTGGGCAAGGAACCACTGTATTTTCTAGTAGGCCTTTAAGAATTATTAGAATTTTAGACTAGGTGAATGTATTACTCTGACAATATAAGAATTAATTTAAAAGAAAGAATCAGCCAGGTTCATGAAGATGTTTTTGACAGTGTTTTCATAATAGTAAAAAGCAGAAACAATCTAAATGTTCAGCAATAGGTGACTGATTAAATAAATTAGATCTACATAATAGTAAAATGACTATGTAGTAACTTAAAATGATACTGCAGAAAAATATTTATGAGATTGACATGCTGCCTACTGCTCTAAGGAGGCAGATAGAAAACTGTTTAATGGCATGGAGAAATGTTCATATTATAAAATGAAAAATGACAGGTCAAAAAACAGCTAAATAACAAAAAAAGAACTACACATGAAAATATGAATGGTAATTTTAGAATTTTTATCTCTGAGCTTCTCTGGTTTTCCAAATTTCCTAAAGTAAATAGTAACTTTGGTAACAGAAAAAAATAAATAAAAACTTTAATGCAACTCATCACTCATGGCCCTATTTAAATAGTCTTATCTCATGATGTCCAAGCCAGAATTAACTTCTCCCTCCCCACCGTAGTTTGTCTTTGCCACTATTAGCACACTCGTGCAATCTGCTTTGTAATATAGGTTAATGTTTGCTCTTGCCTTTGATTCAACCTGTTGAACAGAGGACCATGTCTAACCCACCACAATGTAGGATGAATGGAATATGCCTGGGCTTCTGCAGATAATCCCCCAAAATGAGAAAATCCCAAAAACGGTCTGAGCAAAGTTTTTTTTTTAACTTAAAAAATAAAAGATGTATTGACTACCTAATTTTCAGAAGGATAACAATCATATAAAATGTAAGTTCTCGGTTTAGTCATTCTCATGAGATTGTTCTTTGGTCCCATCTCACGTGCACTGTCTCTCAAATTGACTCCTGAAACATTTTGTCCTATGTCTGAGGCTTTAATGAGGCAGTGTTCAAACACAGATCTTTAGGATTTCTTAACAGATCCACATTTACCTCCCCAAAATGCCATTTACTTGAGGATTTGGTTCACAGAACATTAGTTTCTCACAGTTTTACTACAGATAAATTTGCGTTAGGGTTATTTGTCTTTATGTGTGAGTGTAGGATTTCCAAATGAAGCAGAAATTTAAATATTTAGTGGAGCAAATATGACTTTCATAATGTTTGTCTTTTATTTAGAACTAGTTTCAAAATGACTAATGAATGAACCAGCACAAATTCTAGAAACAGAACTTCTCTGGGCAAAACCAGAAAACTCCATTTATTCTTGTATGCAAAGGATTCTTAACTCTTTCCTACATAAAGGAGTAAACATTCAGTACATTTGAAAAAAAAAATCATAAAAGGATTCTAATATTTCATCCTGGTGGGGCTGTTTTATCCATGAGATCAACCGCTACTTTTCAGCATGCTTTTAGAATAGACCATGCATGAGTAAGAAGAGTCACAAAGAACAGAATGTTATGAAGTAAAGAGCTATTTTATCCACCCTCACTCTTCCATCCCCAGAGGTCTGAGCAGGAGGGCATAAGAATAAGGCAAATGGCCTTTTACAGATTAAGGTTAAACTGTCTGCTGCGTGACAATTATATGGAAAAGGGCAAAATTAAAGTCTAAAGATACAAAATAGGATTTGAAGACTTTTATTTCTTAAATTGTTTATCAACTTTGAAAACAAATAAAGGAAGTAGATAACTACAAAAGGATATCTTGCCTTACAAAATAATGTGCCATAAGTTGGCTTTACATATTAAATTACATGCAATATGGATCTTAATTATTAAAGAGAGGAGACAAGGCAGAAAACTTAAAACCAAAAATGTTAAGAAAAATACCAACTGAACTTTATTTGAGCATCTTAGAAATTTAAATAGAATGAAATATATGGTTCATTTTACAAAAATTCAATTTACCATCAATTTTTCAAAAACATACTTTCTGCATTAAGCAAAATATACTCCTAAGAATTCTAGAAATACAAATCAATCTATAATACAGAAAGCAGATTGGCAATTGCCTGCAAGCGGAGATGGAGGGTCTGACTTCAAGAGAACACAAGAGAGCTTTCTGGGGTAATATCAATGTTCCGAATCATTAAGGTGGTGGTAGTTGTACAGCTATATGCTTTGATCAAAACTCACCAAACTGCCCACTTAAAATGGGCACAGTTTACTGTAAGTAAATTAGACCTGGATAAAACTTATATAAAAAATATATCATAACACCTGATCATGACTGATAATCATTATAATTTCCTAAATACTTTTATGTAAGTATTATGTTTCTGACATAGGTTAAAGATAACCATGAGTAAAAAGTAGCTGTGTGAAAGCATTTACTTACAGTCACCAAGCATACCTCTCACTGAGCTCAACACACTGCCACCTACATTGTACTTACCACACATTACTTTATATTACTGGTTAGTCTTTTTCCTGAATTAGTCTTCAAAGCAAAAAAAAAAAAAAAAGCCATATATTTATTAGCATTTCCCAAAATCTAGGTCAATTCGCTTCACAAACAAAAGTGTTTATACATTGACTTATACCAGACAAGTGGTTATCATTTCTTTCTTAATACCAAAAAAGCAACAGGTATCAAAAAAATATAACAACCACTGTCTTGATTTCTCATACTGGATAATATTATTTTAGAAGATTAAGTTTTTTATAATCATATTTAAAATATCATTTTCTTTTTGAAAAAATAAACTTTTAAATAGGTATTAAGTAGCCAAAACGAAATTACAAAATGAGCTACTGTATAAAATTACAGTCCTTTTAAAGTGGAAATCTTACCATTTCATTTCTTTCCATTGTGACACTGTTTCCATTACATACGAATTTTGCTAAAATTATTCCCAATAATATATTTAATTTTTAAAATAACATAGCATATTAGCTCAAACTAAATAACAGAAATTGGTTTAAGATAATGTGCTTCTCAAATTGTAAAAAACATTTAAATAGTTATTGTTATTTTAAAAATACAGTAATTGGCCGGGCTAATCCTAGCACTCTGGGAGGCTAAGGCGGGTGATTGTTTGAGCTCGGGAGTTCGAAACCAGCCTGAGCAAGAGCGAGACCCCGTCTCTATTAAAAATAGAAAGAAATGAATCGGACAACTAAAAATATATAGAAAAAAATTAGCCGGGCATGGTGGCGCATGCCTGTAGTCCCAGCTACTCAGGAGGCTGAGGCAGGAAGACCGCTTGAGCCCAGGAGTTTGAGGTTGCTGTGAGCTAGGATGATGCCACGGCACTCTAGCCCAGGCAAGAGAGTGAGACTGTGTCTCAAAAAAAAAAAAAAAAAACAAAAAAACAGTAATCAAAACAGTATGGTTATTGGTAAAAAAAATAGATCTGTGGAACAGAACAGAGAGCCCAGAAATAGACCCACACAAATATAGTTAACTGATCTTTGACAAAGGAGCAAAGGCAATACAACGGAGAAAGACCAGTCTTTTTAATAAATGATTGATGGAATAACTACAGACAGCCACACACAGAAAAAATGAATCTAGATGCAGATCTTACATATTTTACAAAAATTAACTCATAACAGATCATAAACCTAAATGTAAAATGCAAAACTACAATCTCCTAGAAGAGAACATAGGAGAGATGCAGATGATCCTGGGTTTGGCAGTGATTTTTCAGATATAAAACCAAAGGCATGATCCATGAAAAAGAAATTGTTAAGCTGGACTTCATTAAAATTGAAAACTTCTGCTGTTTGAAAGACATTCTCAAGAGAATAAAAAGACAAGTCACAGTCTAGGAGAAAATATTTGCAAAAAATATGTCTGGTAAAGCTGCAGTCCCCAATCCCTGGGGCCGCGTGGACCGGTAAGGGTCCATGGCCTATTAGAAACCGGGCTGCACAGCAGGTGAGCGGTGCGCTAGGGAGAGAAGTTTCATCTATATTTACAGGTATTCCCCATCACTCACATCACCACATAAGCTCCGCCTCCTGTCAGATCAGCAGCCATGTTAGATTCTCATAGGAGCTTGAACCCTACTGTAAACTCTGCATGCAAGGGATCTAGGTTGCACGGTCCTTATGAGAATCTAATGCCTGAATATCTGAGGTGGAGCTGAGAGAGTGATGCTAGCGCTAGGGAGCAGCTGCAAATACAGATTATCATTAACAGAGAGGTTTAACTGCGCAATAAATGTAATGCGCTGGAATCATCCCAAAGCCATCCCCCACAAACCCCCGATCTGGGTCTGTGGAAAAATTGTCTTCCATGAAACCGGTGCCTGGTGCCAAAAAGGTGGGGCGCCACTGTGTAAGGGACTGTTAGTCAAAATATATAAACAACTCTTAAAACTCAACAATAAGGAAACAAACAACCAATTAAAAAATGGACAGAAAACTGAACAGACACTTCACCAAAGATGATATACAGATGACAAACTTATGAAAAGATGCTCAACTAACATATGTCAGCAGGAAACTGCAAACTGAAACAACGAGATATACTACATACTTATTAAAATAGCTAAAACCTAAAACACTGCCACCAAATACTGAAGAAGATGTGGAACAAGAGGAACTCTCATTCATTTTTCGTAGAACTACAAAATGGTACAGCCACTTTGGAAGACAGTTTTGCAGCTTTTTACAAAATTAAACATACTCTTAACATACAATCCAGCAACTGTGCTCCTTATTATTTATCCAAATTAGTTGAAAATTTATGTCCACACAAATACCTGCACACAAATGTTTACAGTAGCTTTATTTAGAACTGCCAAATCTTGGAAGTAGCCAAAGTGTCCTTCAAAAAGTGAATGGATCAACAAACTGTAGTACATCCACACAATGGAATATTATTTAGTGCTGAAAAGAAATGAGCTATAAAGTCACAAAAAAACATGGAGGAATACATATTGCTAAATGAAAGAAGCTAATATGAAAGGACTGTAAAAGTTATAAGACTTCAAATATAACATTCTAGAAAAGGCAAAACCATGGAGAGAATAAAAGGATCAGTGATTCCCAGAGGTTCTGGGGAAGGGAGAAAGGTAGGGATGAATAGGTAAAGCGCAGAGGATTTTTAGAGCAGTGAAACTATTCTGTAGGACACTGTAAGGGTGGATACATGTCATCTTACATTTGTCAAAAATCCATAGAATGTGCAACACAAAGAGTGAACTTTAATTGAAGAGCTTTGGTTAATAATGACATGTAAATGTAGGTTTATCAACTGTAACAAACACACTACTCTGCGGGGGATGGGGGAGTAGATGGTGAGGGAGGTTGGATGGGGGGGCACTCTACTTTCCACTCAATTTTGCTGTGAACCTAAAACCGCTCTGAAAAAGTAAAGTCTTTTAATTATTTTTTAGTTAATAAGACAAAGTCTTTCCAAAATAAAGTCCAGATTTTGTATGTACAATTTAATGTGGAAATCTAACGCAATGGTTCTCCTGTTCATATAACCAAAAGTATCCACCTTTTCTTTAAAACATGACAGATCCTTTAAAAAAATATCTTTCTCCAAGAGAAGTTAATACTATATGCTTTTATGAGAAATTCAACAAGCTTCCCAGGTTGAGAAGCAATTCTTATTGTCAAAATCTTAAGTTTTACAATGACAGCTTCACTTCTACAGTGTTGGTTTCAAAAGATTATGTTCCCAATGCCAATAAAGAAACTTATGCACCAAGCAGCTAACGTTCCCCAATATGTATCGACTCTAGGGTTTTACCATATTATATATAATTGATTTCTTCATTCACTCTCTCGACATTTATTGTTTTTCCTCTCCTAATATGTTAAAAAATGCATGATTAAAGCCCTCGCAATACAAAAAATTATTAAGAAATTGTCAGTTTTTAAATACAACATTAAGCATTGACCAAGTATAATTTAGACATCTGGTTTCAAAGACAAAAATTAAACTCTAACATCAGGATCTTTTACCACTAACTTCTTAAGAGCACATAGACAGCAAATAAACTAGGGAAAAAAAAAGATGAAGACACTGTTACCCCAGTGTCTGTTCCAGAAACAAACTGAAAAAAAACCAAAAGAACAAAAAATATGAATACTTCATCATCAATGAAACAAAGACACAGCCACAACCACAAACCACAAACTATAAAAAAAAAAAAAATCTACCAAATTATGTGATATCTGGAATCAAAATGAGGAGTGATGCTGACGGCCAAACCATACCCCTCAGATCTCAGGCAAAATAAAGATTTCCCTAAAATTGGAACAGTTAAAGCCCATTCCAAGAAACTCTGATTGGAGCTATATTTAGGCTCTACCTACAGGAGAATAAGAAAGGTTTCTCTGGAAAATATATCTATACCACAGAAGGACAGAGGAAAAACCAACAGGACATTTTTACTGTCAATGACCTAGCTTCCCAGCTCAGAGTGACTGCCAAATGGGGTCAAAGAAAGGGGAAGCAGCTACCACCAGACTGCTTACTACACAGACCCTGATGACTCAGAGGCCTCAAAGTCACAGTGACCTTCACAGCACTGCAAACTGAGGTGAGACATGTCCCCAGGAAAAGAGAAATATCTTGATATCTGACGTAACAAACCCAAATGGAAGTACAAAATAAAGCCATTTAGCACCTCTCCTCACTACCTAATAAATGGATCTGACCTCACACTTTTTTCAGGCAATATCTGTTCTTGATGAAATTGAACGCATTCAGAAATGAGTAACAACCAGAAAGGAATCAGCAAAGAACTTATATAGAACTACCAAGGACTGGGGTGGAGAGATACAGACAAACGGTAGATTAAGAAAAGAAACTGTCACAGAAGATGAAGTAAGGACTCATACAAATAACTTTCCACGGTCTAAAAAAAATTATAAAGACTGTGAGCTACTTTAAAGTAAAAGTGTTAGGTACATAGTGAGGGACCTCCGGCCATCCTAGGCACAATGGCAAGGCGGGCACCTCACCTTGTTGCTGCCTCCAGCGATTGCCCCACCTGGGGAAGAAGGATAAGGGTGGGTGCCCTTCTTGGTACTGCCCCACCTTGATCCCATCCCATGCACCCTGCCAATATGCAAAAGAAAGCAGGGAATTCCCCAGCCCCCAGGCCAGGCAGCCCAGGTACAATAGGATCTAGAAAGTGATCTAGAGTATCCTAAGTCTAATAATCATGTCATTAACTGTCCATCAAACTGGTTCGATGGTGACATCTGAACCAGGAGGGGGGCCCAATCTGGACAGTTTAAAACAGGACTTTAGACCATAACTAGGGCCCCTCTTGTTGGGCCTGTTCATTGTCTGTGGCAAATGTATCTATCTTGCTCTTGCTCTATAAATCGATATCTTGCTCTTGCTCTGTAAATCTATCTTGCCCTTCCTCAATAAGCTTTGTTTCGCACTTGCCTTGCCTTGCCTTGCCTTGGTGTGTCTGGTCATTCTTCAGCCAAGAGCACACCAAGAACCAAGAATAGACAACTGCTGACTCAACAAAAGGGCTCAAAGAAAATTATGAAATATCTAAGAAAATATAAAACAAGCAAAGGAGATGAAAAAGCAAATTGGCAGGCAAAGGGGAAAGCTGGAGATTGAAAAAAAATATCATACAGATTAAAGCCACCAATGAAGCAAAAACGACAACAATTAAAAGAAAACCCAGAACATTCAATACTGAAACAGTAAGGGAAAGATGGGACAGGCATGAAAAAAATGACACAAAATGAAATGGAAAAAAAAGATATATAAGAGACGAGATGATAAATATTGAAGTTAAAAGAGATCCAGCTAATACATACTTGACGTTCTTGCAAAAAAAAAAAAAATAGAGAACAAGGGAAAAAGGAAGAGATATAATAAAAGAAAACTTTTTTGGGGGGGAAAGAAAGGAAATACTTAAAAAAGAAAATGTTCCAGAAAAAAACTGAATTCAAAGCAATTAACACTAAAACATATTCTTGTCAATAGAACTGAAGAGAGATAAAACATAAATATGAATTTATTAGGTATCCGGGTAGGAAAATTAACCCCGGTCTTAGACTTTTCTATAGCATCAGTCTCATTATCTGGAGATGGTAGGGCAATGTCTTCAGAGTTCTATGGGAAAGATACGAAATCCAATTGTGTGATTCCCAGCCAAATTGGCCATAAAGCTTAAAAGCAACCTACAAACACTTTCAAGCATTCAATTACTCAAGAAATACAACATTCATGAGCTCTTCTTGGGAAAAAAAAAGTATATACACATATAGTTTGATTATATAAATATATAGATATAGAAATCACCAAAAAACATTGAAATATCTGATAATCAACTTCAGTCAGCCAGGAAATGAATCAAAATAAAGATTTAAAACATGAAGAAATGGAGACATGTGTTGGTATAAATAAGGACTAAATTTATTTTTGCAGCATGGACACAGAGCAGGCTCCTTGTCCTCCTTCCTTTTTACAGAAAGAAGCCATATTTACAGGGTACAATTAAAAAGGCTGCTTTAAAGGCACCTCCCATTATCAAGTGCAAAGAAAAGAAGAATAACGGTACACTATATTCTAACAAGAGATACCTGGAGAGATTGTTCCTACAGCCTACAAGGCACCAAAAAGAAACGTGTTCTTCCTGTTCTGGTCTTCCGAAAACAGGCTGGCAGTCAGGGGATGCAGCAGGTACACCAGAAGTGGCGTTGCTGATAGCCTCTGAGTGTCCTGGGAAATGGCCACTGGACCTTTGCTTTTATGAAGCCCAGTGGATTTAGTACTGACTCTCTTTGAAAGTGACCAGGCATTCCAGAGTTTTGTTATGCAGGCACAAATAATCCACAATCTTTTTAAAAATGGACAACTAAAAGGAAATACTACTCTTACATTTGAAGGATTACACTTAAACTAAAACACAAACTGTTATTTTATAATCAAGTTGTATAGGTCAACTTGATTTTACTCTCTAAGAGTCAGTGTCTTAGTCTACTGGGCAAAGAAATTTATTCTTCAAAAAAAATGTGTGGCTTGTTTGGAGGCATTGGTCTCCCAGAATGGAATTTTCTCAGGGACTACCTCTCAGGACAGTTTACCATGATAAAAGAGCAGGTAGGAAGCACTGAATGCTTTAAAGTATAAAACTAAGACTAAATAACTGTGAAAATTAATTATAAAATAGAATGCAAATGTTGCACAGCTTGACAAGATACAAATTTAATACCACTAATAAAAATCAGGAGGTGGGAAAAAGGAAATCTGCTAATTTCTTACTTTTCACAGCAGGAAATAAGTTGATATAACATATAGTTGATTTTTAAAATATAATGATCCTGATCTCTTAATTTTTTTCATAATTTTTCTTTCAATGTTAGTAAAAACAGGAATTTCTTATTGTAAAGAATCACTTATTTAATTATTATAATTCCTTTATCACTTTAATTTCTTTTACTTCTGTTAAAATCAAGTAATATTACTTTTATTTAAACAAAAAATAGTATGTAAGATACTTGTGTTCTTATCATTATTTTCTTATTTCTCCACCTATAAAGATGAATATATGAATGTGTGTGGATACATGTGGGTGTGGAGAAAGAAAATATGTCTGAAGTGATATTCCAAATGATAATGATTATTTATGTGTAGTTTTGTGGGTTTTTAAAATTTTTCATCCTTTTCTTATTGCTTGTAATTTTTATAGTGAGTACATAATCATTTAATGCAAATCTGCATTTTAAGAACTTGGTAGGGCAAGATCACTGAAATCACTAATTTGACTCAGAACAGCAAATGACATATGCCCCCACATACTTCTGTCCTTATTCATTCATTCACTCCTTTATTCAACCAGTAACTAGTATCACTAGATCACTATACAGATGAAATAAAATAGGCATTGAACTGTCTTAAACTTGTTTTTAGTTTTCTGGTTTTTTTTTTTTTTTTTTTGAGACAGAATCTCGCTCTGTTGCCCAGGCTAGAGTGCAGAGGCCTCATCACAGCTCACTGCAAGCTCAAACTCCTGGGTTCAAGTAATCCTCCTGCCTCAGTCTCCCCAGTAGCTGGGACTATAGGCACACAACACCATGCCTATTTAATTTTTCTATTTTTTTTCTAGAGACAGGGTCTCTCACTCTTGCTCAGGCTGGCCTCCAACTCCTGGCCTCAAGTGATCCTCCTGCATTGACTCCCAAAGTGCTAGGATTGCAGGCATGAGCCACTGCACCCAGCCTTAAACATCTTACGTGAGTACCATCAAATACTTAATTAGAGAAAGTTTGTACTAGATAATTATAAAATGTAAAAAAGTAACTTTCTAATATAATTGATCTAATATAATTGATCTTATGAAATGGAAACCCTGAAAGAATAAACACAACAGAAATACTAACAAAATTTAAATATTTAATTCATACTTAGTGGATACAATAATTTTTTTTGCAATACAGTAGATATGAGAGGTTTTTAAACAGGGTCATCTTATTCTAACCTCTAATTAAATCAAAACCAAAATCTGAATACATAAAAATGGCACATCAACATACTGGTATAGGTTTTGAGCCCTTCTACTTAGAAAAGGGACCATGCTTCCCACTCCAGGAAAAACTATTCTCTCTCACTCTGTTTTCTTGTTATTCAATTATCTTCCACCTCAGGATATTCCCTTGAGTTACCTCCCTCTGCATAGCCTACCAGTCTAATGGATTTTTTGGCATAAGGGAGAAATTCTAATGCCTTCTAAGTATATTTTTCCCTATGAACACATTTAATCAAATGCCACAGCTCTAATTCCTCATCTCATAACCGTGTTGTTCTTTTTAAAAAACAATCCCTAAGAATTTAACTGAATGAACAAAGTGATGAAAATCATCAGATTACAGTAAACTATTTACTAGAAACACTCTAAATTTCAGGGAGAGAAGAGATATTTAAACAAAAACACTCACTTGAAAAACCTAAAAAGAGATTTTTTCCAAAAAATGTACATCAATACACATCCTTGGTTTGCATGTGTTTTTGCTCTGAAATGGGGGAAAGCCCAGATAACAACTCTTTGAAAAGGTTAAATATAATTTCCCCCAGTTGCTTTTTGAAACCCACATACATAATGACATTTGTTAGCTAAGTCTCCACATCTGCTTTGCAAAAAAAAAGTGGCAAACATTCTCAAAGATGATGCAAACTGCAGGTATGCAACAGGAAATGCTAAAAAGTGCACTATTTACACAGTGTTGAAAGCTCTTACGGAGATGATTCAAAAGTATTTTTAAATCATTCTTTGAAACTTGAAGTAAGTGCATTTAGCACCGAAACACAGATTTTATAAATATAAATGCTGAACTTTATATAAGTAATTAATTGCACATATCTTGCCATTTTCGAAATGTGTTTTGCCGGGTAACAATGTGATTATGCATCACCTTCTGTTTATTTTTTTGCCCCATGATTCTCATACCAACATAGAAGAATGTGGGGGGCAGGGAATGAAGCTGACCCATTCAAGAACTTCTGATACAAGCATATCCAATTTCCTCTCCACACTAAGAGTAAAGGGAGGAGGAAGAAAGAGAACAAAGAAGGAGCATTAACTAGATGGAAAGTGAGATTGCAGGTAGAGGCAAGAATGAGACTTGTGGGCTAATAACATGGTACTGTTCTCCCACAGAATGGAAATGGCAACAATGACACAAGATACATATATAAAAGGTCACAAAAATGAGCCATGAACCACGGTTAGAAAATGAGAGATTATTTAGTGAGTCAGACACTGCCACCCAGCTTGGGCACCAACATTTACCACCACTGTCACAGACAATGGGACATAGCTGCTAGACGGGCCCTCATCAGGAAGTCCAGTGTGGTAGCTACTATTAGAGTTACTGTTTTTAAGGGCTTTTGTCAAGATCTGTAACAATGAAACATAATTGAAAAAGCATGGTCTTAGCAGTCCTGTAGACCTAGGCTCACAACCCACATCTTCTAGTTCTAGTTGCAAGATTGCTTCACCTTTGTGAGCCTCAATTTCCTCATCAACGAAATGTGTTTAACTACAATCAGTTCATAGGACTGTCACAAGAAATAGCTGAGGTGACACATGTAAAGCACCTGTCCATTGATTGGTATGAACACAGCAAGTTTTCAATATATGAGCTCCCTTCCCTGTGTCCCTCTTTGACTCCACTTTTTACCTAACATAAAAGATCCATTCCAAGACATTCAAATCTGTACTCTTTCTAGCACTAGCAAGAAATGCTGTCAACTTAAATTTTAATATAGTGGTTTTAGATACTGTACCTTGATATAGGTGATTTTTGAAGGTCCCTTTCATCCCTACAGAATATATCACTCAGCTGAATGGGGGACAGGTGTACTATAGTGCAAAGGTGTCTGGACCTGGCATCACTATATCTGGGGCCTGGTCATGGCTCTACTAGTCACGTGCTCTACAGCAAATTATAGCTGAACTAGATCTAGGTTTTCTCTTCTAGAAAATGAAAGTACTGGATAAGTATTGGATAAGATATCTTCTGGCTTTAAAATGGTATTCTATTGTCTAAGTATTGGTTGACATTCAACGGACTAGGTATTATAAGAAGCAAAAGGAATAAGTACAAGGTCTGCCTAAATATAAAGAACTGCCAAGCTGCCTAGAGAGAAAAGAGACAGATATATGACAATTAATTAATAAGAGAGCTATTGATGTATACAACATAAGCACCATGATAGAAACATCATATAATAATATAAAAAAGAAACATTATGTAATAAAATAAAAAGTAATACCTTGTCCAAAATAACTGGGGGATAAGACAGGAAGATGTAGAAATAGCCTGAACTAAGAAGCAAGATTAGAGTCAGAAGCAGAACTCAAGGTCTCAAGTCTCCTGTACCTCATATTTAAAATGAAGATAATGACACCTAATATTTATTTGTCAAAACACAAAGGCAGATGGGCATAATGGATCACGCTTGTAATCCCAGCACTTTTGGAGACCAAGGCGAGTGGATCGCTTGACAGCAAGAGTTCAAGACCAGCCTGGGTAACACAGCAAGACTCCATCTCTATAAATAGTTTTTTAAAATTTAAAAAAAATCACAAAGGGGCTAAATTATATGATCTCTTAAGGGTTCCTTGAGAACCAATATCATATGCTCTATAGTAGGATACAGATAATAACAAAATTAAAAAGCCGAAAAGAAGACCTTACCAATGGAAAAAAAAGAATTTAGAAAGGAGAGGAGAACTGAACTGAGAGTACTTTGAAATTCAAACTCCTTAGTATGGCATCCAAGACACTTCACAATCCGGTCCCAACTTTCCTTTCTAGGCTTATTTCCCACATCCCATCATGAACAAATCTGACACTATTGGCTTCAGGGGGCTATTTACCATGCTCTAATTTTGGTCCCAAGTGACTGAAAATAAGAAATGTGACTTAAAATAAAACAAAATGGATCAAAACAGAGATACGAAAATCTTCTGCCTAGCTCTTAAGACTTCCCTATAACTTGACAGAATATCTCAACATATCTAAAGGGAGAACGCATCCATCAGAAGGTATGGGAAAGTGGGGACAAGGGGGCTAAAGGAATCTGAGAAGACAAATGTTGACAAGATCAAGCCAAGCTACTATGGGAGAGGAAGTCTTGGCTGAGCTGATTCACATAGTATGGTTTCCTTGGCAAAGCTATTCCTGCGGTGGGTAAGATGGCCTCAAGCTAACTCAGGTGAGAGATACCTCTTCAAACAAATGTCCCTCCATGGACATTTCTCTTTCCATGCTCAACAGGTGGTCTTCTGTCAATGTGGCTTCCCATGTATCTTGCCAGAGGGGAGAGAGTGTACTGGTCAGAAATGTCGGGTCAGCCTGACAGCTGTATTTCTCAATCAATTGACTTACATATTGATAACTTGATTTCCCAAGAGGCCTATCTACAGGGAGGCAATATACTGATCTGCCAAGTCAAGAATCCAATCTGCTTGACAGTTGTATTTCTCATTGGAAATTAATAAACTGACCAACACAAACTTATATATAGATATACAGATACCCTATATCAGTTTCTAAGAGCATGGTCAATGTAAGCCCATTCTGAAAGACACTTGAGCCCAGTGGACCAAGCAAATCAGGGATCTATAAGTGTAAGGTCAAAAGTAGACCCTGGACTGGGATGATTCAACCAAGGGAAGGCCAGTCACTTGAGGCCCATTGGCAGCAACAAACTGCTTTGCATAGCCCTGCAACAAATGCCTTTAGCATTCGCACCACAAAATACAGCATACGTATCTGTGACTTCATTCCTCTATTCACACAGTATTTCCTCTTTCCAGAATGCCCTTCCCCCACCCTTTTTCCACCTAGAGACCTCCTCCTCCTTTAAGGCTTTAGCTCAAATGTCAGTTCTTCTGTCGCATCTTCCCCAATCACTCAGGTAAAATGAATCACATTCTTCTGAGTGCTGCCATAGCAACCCATGCACACCTCCCTCCGCCAGTGCCCTCGGAGTGGGGAATCCAGTCTGACTCCTCCGCTTAACTGCTCACCTCACCGACGGGGCCCATGCATTTCTCTGTACTCACAGCTCTTATCAAGACAGCACTCTGTATGCTCTAAGTGCCCAAGAACTGTTAGAATGAAGAGACAGTGAAGAGCTGACTAGGAATCAGTAAAGGAGTTGAGGTGAAATAATTCTGTAAAAAGAGAAAATAGCATGAGTGAAGAGGGTGAGAAAGTAGGACTAGATAAAGTCTGTGTGAGAGGAGAACAAGCTCAAGAGCAGAGGATTCCCTGAGGAGGCTTATCGGAGAAAATGATGGAAAGGAGACTTAGGAACAAATTATTGAGGGTCCTGAAAGGTTGATGATGAGGTGTAAATGGAGTTAAGTAGGCAAAAGAAAGCCACAGTAAGATCTTAGAAAGAGGGGTAACATCAAGAATTGGATAAATGACAAAATGTGGTTGTAAGAAAAGGACCAGAGCTTGGGAGCCAGGGTTTAAATCCCCACCCCCCACCCCATCACACTTAATGACTAGCAAGTTATTTCACTTCTGCACGCCTCAATGCCCTCACCTATAAAATTTTCCTTATCTATAGATGTAACAATATCTATCCTGCATGATAGTTTTGAGGACTAAAAATGATATCTAGCATAATCACTGAGACATTGTACCAATCTATAGTAGCTGCTACTGTGATTGGTGTTATGATCATTAACCTAGCAATGTAAGTAAAGTGAATTAAAGGAGAAGACCAGAAGTTGAAAGATCTTTTAATAAGAAATTATACTAGTCACTTCCTTTGGGCACAGGTATAATCTTAAAATCACATTACCTTGGCTTTAGCGATGGCTCTTCCCTTAACCAGCAATGATACCTCAGGCAAGTCATTTCTTTCAGTACGTATTTCCTCACCTGCAGGTGGGGGTAATAAAGTCTACTCTTCCTATTTCACAAATTTATTATGCTGGTTATTGAAATAGAAAAGAAGTACATTTGAAAGTGTTTCACAAACTATAAAGTACTTTGGGGAAGAGAAAGGAACAAAGAACATGGGACAATTTTGAAAAACATTTTCAAGAAAGATTCAAGGACATTAGAGATACTGGGAGGTAAGGGACATGAAGTTTAAAATGTCGAGGCATTAAGAGAATGCGTCTTTAAAAGAAACTCAGAATACAAGGGAGAAAAGAGTCTGAAGGAGACGATTTGGGGGTCCCTTCTGAGATGAAAGTGCAGGACTAGAGTTTAGGTGATAAGCAATGATGTGAAATTGAGCTCTGAAAATCACCAGCAATATCCATCAGGGTGAGAGTTAAGAGAAATTATAATTTATCTATGACAAAAATGCAAAGCAAGAAGAAATAAAGTTACAAGATTGAAAGTGCGGTATGTAAATGCAAAGCAAAGGAAAAGGACAAAACTCACCCTGACACCTAGGAGGCAGGTATCACAGGAAGAAGAGTGGGCAGCAGAGAGTTCAAAGCAAAAACCCAAAGGAAAGTGCTCATATAACTGAAAAGTCAAGATCATGTGGCATTCGCATGTCAAGGAGACAGAGAACTGAGGAAAAAAACCCTCTACATTTGGCTAGAATGTGGTCACCAGTGACCTTCAAGAGCGCAGTTCCAGTACAGAGGTGGGACCAAAGCCAGACTGCAAAGAGTCAATCATAATTCTACGATCCTAACATGAAAAAGCAGTTGCCAGTAAACTGAAGGTGAAAGTCACAGATAAGAGAAAAGCACATTTAATAATTAAAAAGGGACAAACTTTATCTCGAGAAAGCTTCTTAGGATTTTTAACACTTCCACAGGAGAAACAGGACTTTGGTTTTTCAAAATCTCCCAAAAGATATATATATAAAAGAAGTAAAACACAAGAAGTAAAATTTTGCTGCAACTGAAAGACAAAAGAGAAAGAGAGAAAGAGACAGCAAGAGAGAGAGAGAAAGAGAGAGAGAAAGTGGTGAGTTAGCCCTAACAGTGAGCTAAACTTTTGATTACAATTAATTCACATGCTCTAAATAAGGCATTTGAGTAACTATATTTGTATCCCTCAAAATTCATATATTAAAGCCTAATCCTCAGTGTGATGGTATTTGAAGGTGGAGCTGTTGGGAGGTATTTAGGTCCTGAGGAGAAGCCCTCAGGAATGGGATTAGTGCCCTTCTAAAAGAGGCTCAAAAGAATTTATTTCCTCTATGCTCCCTGCTACGTGAGAATACGAGAAGGTGGCTGTCTGCAAGCCAGGAAGCAGGCCCTCACCAGACACAGGATCTGCTAACACCTTGATCTTGCACAGCCTCCAGAATTACAGTAAATAAACATTTGTTTAAACTACCTAGTCAATGGTGTATTTGTTAGAGAAGCCTGAACTGACTAAGATATATAGGAAAGTCATAGTATCCTTCATGTGAATGAATGAATTACATATTACTAAAAAGAGTACTTAAATAACATTACTATGCTCTATTTAATGAGTAAACATTCCTTTCTAATGGCCCCAAATTTTCATATCTTAATGCCTAGGTATATCTAGGTAAGATACACAAATGTTTTTGTGTGGTTCCCTTTATACCATATAATAACTGATACTTGATTTAAATAAGTACAGTTACTTTTAATTCCATTTAAAAGTAAAATATATTCCCAAAAGATCATTTTAAAATAAAAATAATTCTAAAATCATAATGGGAGAAGCTGATTAAAACTCCCCCAGGAATCTTAAGGCTCACAGAGTCTAGCTTGAGGCAGTTCTTCAAAGGGGAAGAGAAGGAGGGAAACAAGTTCTGCTTGTACCTCAATTGCCAAGACTTTTGCCCTAATTTCACAAGTGCGGGTGATATCGAGGTAATTCTCAACTTTTTTTTTTTGAAAAGTAAAATGTTACACCAAATTAATAAATAAATATAGATATAATCCAAAAGTGTCATTTAGGTCAAGTTTTATTCTTCTCACCCCCCAAATCTATGATGGAAAGTACCAATTACTAGAGACTGGTTATAGAGAGTTGGCTACTTTTCGCTTTCCAAGAAATGGAAGGAGTTCTAATGAAACACTCCAAAAGAAAATGACCAAAGAAAAAATACCATGGGCCAGAAAAATTCAAATTTCCCTGATGCTGACTAATGTCCCGAAGGAAAGAGCACTAAACTAGAAGTCGGGATCCCTGGTTTTAATCCAGCCCTATCCATAGATAAACCACTTAATCACTATGCTACTCAATTTCTCGATTTAGTAAAGAAAAATCTCGCCTATCCCACCTACTTCCAAAACTGTGATGATGATAAAAATGAAACAGCACATATAAGAAAATATAAATAATTACATTTGTGAAGGATTATAACTATACATACACACACAGAGCTTCACAAATATGAAGGTAATAGTCATTATTTTACAGTACAGATGGATTATTTTAATAAATCCATATACTATCTTCATGTTTAACAGATTTTTTTTATTTCAATAGATTTAGGAGGTACAGGTGGTTTTTTGTTACATGGATGAATTGTATAGAGGTGAAATCAGGGCTTTTAGTATATCCATCACCTGAATATTGTACATTGTACCCAACAGGTAATTTTTCAACCCTCGTCCCCTACCCTCCTCCCTGAGCCTCCAGTGTCTGTTATGTCACTCTCTTGACAGATTTTTTAATATTATAATACCACTTGATTATTTCAATTATTACATTTTAATGGACATACTTAGTGTGAACATTAATATAGTTAAATCTTGATTATCCAGTCAGCTAGGACTTTTACCTTGTTTATAAGATAGTCTACCCAAGAAAAGATAATAGCAGTTAAATTCAAATCAGATGAAATATATTTCTCAGCTACTCTTTTAAAGATCCGGTAGGCAAAATAGGTTTAAAAACATTTAAGATTACTACTATTTACTTATATTTCCTTTAGCAGAGTTCACTTTCTCTAAGTAAAGATCACAAGTACTCAATATTTTCTCCTCTTCTATGTCTAAAATCACCCCCACCAATTACATAACATTAAATTTTTTTTCCTGGTAAAACAAAACTACTCAAATATACTTCTTTTTTCCATAGGATAGTGAAACCTTCCAACCAGACTTTCACAGGGTGGGTGAGTGTAAAGATTTTCTTTACATTTTTAAGCAGAAATTTGGTCTATTCTGCAAATAAAGTAACTCCATGGAAATGGCTGTTAGATAAATCATCATGTCATAAAACATGACAGTAGTCACAAGCATTTGAAAAGCACTTGAAGTGTGACCCTATTTGCTCACACTCTAGAAATAAACATAAAATCCATGCTGCTTTCTTAATCACTACAATCTAAATATTGAACAGCTTGGCTTCCAATATTATTTTACCAGCATACAGAAGGAACCAGACTAGCCATTTTTGGATTAATCAGTTTGAGAATTATCCATTTCAGAGGCCTGGGTCTCTCAGAGAACAGTCTTAAAGTCAAATGTAAACCTAGAATAAAGAAATTTTGCCTCCCAGTAACTTTCCTACATAAAGACTGAGAAATCACCTATACAAAAAAAAGATATGTATTTCGGAGTAGACCTTAATATAAATGCTTATATTTAACTTAAGTCTCAAGGTACTAAGAAGAACTAGAATTAGGTTTAAAAAACATTTCAGCACCTTTTTCTGCGGGGCTCTTTCCAGAATGTCCCCACCACCACCCCTTCCCAGGGCTTTTCCCTCAATCTCTACCAATTTATCCTCCTCCTTTAAGACAACTGTACTGAGCGAGTCAAGCAATAACCTTAGGAAAGGAAAATGAGACAAACTATTCTACTATCTTTGCCTCAACCTGAATCTCTGGCTTGAAAGTCTCTAACAATCAATAAATCTTAGCTGAAAGAGAAGTTTAAAAAAAAACTTACAATTACAAATGAAGCTCCTATATACCTCCCCTAGATCCCATTTCCCTCCCTGTTTCCCAGAGGTAAACACTTTCCTGACATGTATGTCTATCATTTCTACCATTGACTATTTAAACATCATCTACATGTGATTGTTTTTATAGAATTAAACTCCATAAGCTCACAGGCTGTGTCTGATATTGTCCTCTGTGTAGCAACTAGTAATGTAATTCGTATACTGTAATCATTTAGATGCTACAAATAACTCCAAAGAAAAATTAATAAATATTTAGTAAATTAAACAGAACCATATATTTCCACAATAGGGGAAAAGAAACAAATCTCTTCCCTATCTATGAAACTCAGTTATGCAACTACTGTGTAAAGTAAATCCAAAAATACAAATTATTGAAAACATGGGTTTTAATTTAAAAGACTGAATAAAATTTAAAATATCAAAAAAATTTAGGTTTGGAAAAACATATCTTTCATCCAAACAAGTCCCTATAAACTCAACAATTATAATTTATTCTGATTTTTATCCACTACATTAGATGTTATTTTTCTATATTCCCTAGGCAGCAACAAATAACACCATGCATGAGGACTGATATAATTACATGCCAAAAAAGACATACCAGCACCCTCACACTCTACACTCCCCTCTGTGGCTCCTTCATACCCCATATGTTGCTAATAAAACTGTTTGAATCATACCTATGAGACAGTTTTACTGACAAGAGTATCAGGCCTTTTCGTTCTTCACAAGCCAAACTATACCACCAGAACTGTTACAAATGCAAATTTTAAGACTGAGGCAAATGGAAATCTACATTGTGTGTGTGTCTGTGTGTGTATATTTTAGAGCATTAAAATATATTTTAGATCATTAAAAACTTGCTCCAAAGTTTTGTTTTTAAAACTACAACTTTACTATTTGATTCTTTAAACTTTAAAATGCCCATGCTAGCCATAAAGGCACATAGAAAGTTCTGATATCTGACAACAGTATGAAATTCAAGAAATAGTAAATCCTTTTATATTGTTAATATGATTAATTTGAAGATCTGACTGGTAGAAAATAATGACAGTCAGAATTCTTAGTAATAATTACTAAAAGTTACTAAAAGGAAGGAAAAACAATGGAACATTAAGGCAACAATTAGAAATTTACATGCATACTAAATTGATAAATAATCTAGTACTTATGTACCTGACTTTCTACTTCAGGAAGCTTAAACACTTTTATCACATGTCTTCATCATATGTAACATTTTCTTATAAAACATGAATGCTGACACTAAATGATTAACAAAAAGCTAAAAAAAAAAAAAGGCCTATAAGTACTGATCTAGGAAAATGTTCAACTAGATGAAGACCAATTTTCTCAATTTTGTCAAGAAAACTTCTCCAGGGGACCCCTCCATAAGATATTTCAACGTGACCTCAATTAGCAAATCCTCAGAGAACAAGACTCCATTTATCAAGTCAGCTTACGTACAAAAGGGCTACCAGGTATTTTAGTCTCCTCTGAGTTGTGATGGCAACAAAGAAAAAACAAGAAGGCAGGGCTACTGGTTCAAGTACTAATCTTTCATAGGACAGTCTGACCACTATCCCAGGACTCAAAAACACCAATTAACACCACCAGGCAGAGCAGGTAAAAGAGCACAAGTTGAGAAGGACTGGCGGAGTAGTCTAAAGCAGCGGTCCCCAACGTTTTTGGCATCGGGACCAGTTTCATGGAAGACAATTTTTCCACCGACCAGGGCAGTGGAGCTCAGGCAATGATGCGCGGCCCTGTTTTCCTAACAAGCCACAGATGGGTACCGGGCCACGGCCTGGGGGTTGGGGACTGCAGTTCTAGGGAGTAAATTCATGATGAAGTCTAGAACACCTACCAGTACTAAAACATAAAGTTATGCCTCCAGGGATGAACTTCTAAGAAGGGCATAAACAACTGGAATGTACCCATTTATCGGAAGAGGAATTACTGCATTTGAAATCATAGAATTCTAGTGTTGGCAAGGATTTGAGGGTCACCTGTGACCCTCACCAAACACAAAAAGGCTCACATAACATTCTTGTCAGGCAGATGATGGCCCAGTGTGATACTGTGATATAACAAGAAATATGTATTTGGTCTCTGACCACGGTTCCTGACATAGGGCTCTCCTAAAGTCCTTATAACTTCCTAAGCAATTGGGGTACTAGGAGAATCTCTTGTTCTACTTGGTCTTTGACCCCAATTCCTGACACAGAATTCCTAACAGCTTTGCAATTTCCTGAGTGATGGGAGAATGTGACACAGATCCTAGATCCCTTGAACTTTCCTGGATGATAGGAGCATCTTTAGTTCTAATGAGGTGATTCTTGGTGGGCTCCTGGATAGCCTCAGGATGGGGGTTGGTTGCTAAGGGAACCAACCCTGTGATTGGAAGGTTGGAACTTTCAGTCTCACCCCCCTAGACCTTCCAGGATGGGAGAAGGTCTGAAGGTTGATTGAGCTTATCACCAATGACCAATGATGCAATCAACCACACCTACATAATGAAGCCGCCATAAAAACCCAAAAGGACAGGGTTTGGTTCAGGGAGCTTCTGGTTGCTAAACATGTGGCGGTGCTGGAACAGTAGCGCTCAGAGAGGGCATGGAAGCTCTGCATCTCCATACCTTGCCCTATGCATCTCTTCCCTCTGGCAGCTCATCCATATACTTAATAATATCCTTTATAATAAATCAGTAAACATAAGTCAGTGTTTTCCTGAGTTCTGTGAGCCGTCCTAGCAAATTAATTGAACCCAAGGAGAGAGTGATGGGAATCCTAATTCATAGCCACTCAATCAGAAGCATGGATCACAGCCTGAGGCTTGTGATTGGCATCTAAAACAAATGGAAGCGGGGAGGGGGAGCAGTCTTGTGAGACTGAACCCTTAGGCTGTGAAATCTGATGCTACCTCCAAGTAGGTAATGTCAAATTTGAATAAAATTATAGGACATTCAGTTGGTGTCCACTGGAAAATCTGGTGCCAAAAGTTGTGTTGAATGGTATGTGAGAACAAGAAAAAAAATTTTGTTTTTTCCTTTACATCCAGTCCTATGGGAAAACTCAGCATGAAGAGGAGCTAAAAAATTCAACCCTTGGCCCATTCCTTTAGGCCTTGCTTGAATATTAGTGTGCTATTT
This sequence comes from Avahi laniger, assembly GCA_963575035.1. Classification (NCBI taxonomy): domain Eukaryota; kingdom Metazoa; phylum Chordata; class Mammalia; order Primates; family Indriidae; genus Avahi; species Avahi laniger. Next base: position 47,546 of record CAUYSK010037570.1, read on the forward strand.
CTGCCTAAGCCTCTTGCTTGTCAATGACGTTGGCCTGCCTACTTAGACTTCAAATCATACTTGCTCCATCTAATTCAGACTTTGACTTTGTCCACTAGACTCTCAGCATCCTCTGATATGTCAGACCTTCTAAATATAATTATGTCCCTGGTCTGTTACCACTTCAGGTCAGTTCCCAGTTATGGCTGCCCCTGGTCTGCCCTCATGTATGAAACAGCACTAACACCACCACTCTAAACTCTGCCCACTGCTCAGTCCTAACAGCCCTATGATCGCAGGGAAGTTTAACACTGAAGGAACTCATCCTGGGCTCACCAGTCCAACAATCTTCTCTGACTTACATATCCATACTAGCCTTTGCCTGGCTGTTACTAACATTCTACCAGGGCACAAGACCATCTGAGATTCTGTTAACAACTATAGACCTTCTCTTCAGGAAAGGCGTGAATGCACATATAATATTGTAAATAATTCCACACAGTTTCCATGAATCCTAAGAATGCTTGCTAACTATAACAGGTACTCTCATATTTTAAAAATTAAATACAGATTCCACACATTCTACACACACACACATACACACAAACACAGAAATTTTGTTTATGTCTAGAGTAATACCTAAAGACATATTTTTTCACTGTTTCTCTTGTTCTTTTTAATTGTTTAAGTCCCCAAGGGATCCAGATCAATTAAGTTTGAGAGCTAATGCACCACAGGATTTAGAGCACTGGTCTCCAAAAAAGGTGACTACTCAAGGCAATTATCTGGAGTACATGGAAAAATATTAAAACTCCATTTATATTGATTTTTATTTAACCCTTTTTGTTTTTAATTATGTTTCATAATTTATACATTATTACAATCACACATGTGCATTGTTTATAGGTAAATAAAAATACATATACTATATGTGCTTTAAAAACTTTTATTTATGGCAAAGTTTACACATCACTTCTTCAGGGAAATGACAGTAATAAACAGTGCTCTTGAGATAACATCAAGAACTAGTTAAGTCATAAGAATTAACTGCAATGGTCTACACTGGCATGGCCTAATAACTCCCACCAAAACCATGCCTGTAATGATGTAACTCAGTATCATGTTTCACACCCCTATACTCCAAGAGTTCAAACACTGTACAACTTGCACAAATAATACAGCAAGCCATTACATCAATACTTGTAATTTGAAGAGCAGCACTGACTTGCAATCATATTGTTATAAAAAAGTATAAACAGCAAAGTGTTCTCAAGATATGGCAGGCACGCTCAAGATATTTTATAAACGTGTATGCTATACTTCAGCACTTCTCAAATCAGAAAAGTTCTAGTATGAAATAAGGCAGACAATATAGATCTATGCTGTTCAATGTAGTACCCACTAGCCACATGTGACTACAGAATACATGAAATGTGGCTAGTGCCACATGTTTAAATGATATTTTGGATATATTAGGTTAAATTAAATATACTATTAAAATTGATTTCACCTATTTACTTTCACTGTTTCTATGTGGCTACTACAACATTTAAAATTATATACATGGTTTGCCTTATATTTCTATTGGACAGTACTGGTCTAGAGAATAGTAAAATAGGGAATAATCTTCAAATTAGACACTATTCGTTATAGATAACTTTATTTTCATCCCAATGCAACCCAAGCTACACTCTGACCATAAATGTTTTCAAAGTAATACAAATTATTTACACTGCAAAATTTTTGCATGGCTCTAGGTTTTAAGACATTAATTCAACAAGAATATATACTTTTCTTCTGATTGGCAAAAATTAGCAAACATGGTAGCTAGTAAGAATGTTATATACATGCAACCTAATGCAAAACCACGAAGTTAAAAAAGACAGTTATAAAACATTGTAAAAAACCAAATTTATGCACTGTAAGTTAAATAAACACAGGATCCATGTAGAGTTTTAAAATACTTTAAAAACTGGGCTTCACACATCAAATCTTTTCTTTTCTTAAATATAGAACTTATCTCCTATCAACATTGCTGGATTGACATTTTCACTTTCCCCTCTTGAAACTATCATCTCTTTTAAGAGAACAAAGGTGCTAAATCAATATGTTTCTCAGCCTTTTCCTTTCCGAAAGCTATAGCAGATATAGCAGATTTGTTCTTAACACTCACTCAACCCCATTCTAGCATGTCACATAACACAAGAGTGGCTAGAAAGCTAGAAGGTCCTTTTGCTAGACTCCCTTGCAACTTTGGATCTGCATGTGCCCTAAGTTTCCCAAGCAGAAACACTCCTAGAGAAAGGAAACAAGGAAAAGTAGCAACCAAGCCCAGGCAGATCCAGCAATGGTAATGGACAGGGTAATGATTCTTCTAGGGCCAGCAGCAAAAGCTGAAACTTCTCATTCAGCAGCTTCCAAAGTTGAGCAGACCAAGTTCTAAGTTCTAAGACCAGAGACAGCTGTAGTTCACTTAGTAAGCCAATTGAATAGTGTGGTTCCAGGAGCTGTTCCTAGCTCAGCCTACAGACCAATCTGTTTACTTTCTCAAAGATCTTATAAACTACTACACCTTATAAATCCCCTCTGCTTAAACCAGCTCTAATATTTCTTGTGTCTGCCACTAAGAGTGTTTTCTAACATATAGGCCAAGCAAACAGAACACATAAAATAAATTTTCAAATACTATACTAAAACTAAGGCTTAAAATTATAGCTGTGGTGGCACAACAATGTGAATGTATTTAATGTCACTGAAATGTACACTTTAAAATGGTCAAAATGGTGAATTTTGTGTTATGGACATTTTATCACAATAAAAAAATATTTTCACAAACACACCAAAAAAAATCTATAAATATATGCCTAGGACTCATGAAGTCTTACATAAATCTAATTTTGTTAATTTACTCCTTTTCCAATAGTTATGAAGCAAATAAGACAGTTAGCCTCTTGGTCTAGCCTCACAGTCTCTAAGTATAAAAAGAGGAAGAAAACTCAACATATGGTAGAGATAAGACAGACATTAAAATTCTGTAGCATGAAGGGGGAAAGAGGAACAAGGTAATATTTGTTACAAAAATTACTATGTTCCTATTATGGGCCAAATGTTTTATATATATTCTCATTTAACACATTAAGTGACATCTGAGTTGTCTTTAAGTCACGCTAGTTTTGAGCCCAGGGCCTCCTGAAGCATATGTAACTCAGACATCTCTTCACCTTGGGAGCCATGAGACCTATTTTTCAAGTTGCATATAACTCACGAACAGAAAACAATAAAAAAATGACAAAATTTTTCATTAAATTACAAAGAATCGTTTCGCTTTCAAAGTTTTTATTCTATTTTCCTAATAAAACACTGTGGCCCCAAGGAAAAAAAATGTTTTTTCTAGTGTGGCAGTCAATGTGTTAATCCCCACAATAATCCTTCAAGGTGTGTGTTATTCTTTCTTTTAACTGATGAAAATGGAAGAAGAAAAGCTAAGCAACTTGCCCAAGGTGCAAAGCTAGTGACTGTTGGAGTAATGACAGGTCAAGATCTATCTGACTCCAAAGCCCTGGTTCTTCCTACACCACATTTCTCTTACTGAATGCCACAGCCATAGTGCTCAGCAGGCAAGGGCTAATTAAATTATCCACCGTGATGGAATCATCACAGAGCCAGGAAAGCAATTCCTGAAAATTGTCACCTAGACCATTAATATAGTATGCCCTGTAGAGTCAAGTGTGATGTTCAAAATACAGAAATAACTGGATGATGATTATAATGATAATAGCATCCAGCTACCATTTACTGAGAGCCTATTATGTTTAAAGTGTTTATATTATGTTTAAAATATACATTATTTCATTTAATCCCCTGAACATCCCAGTAAGAAATGCACAGTAGGTATAGCCTTCATTTTATGACAGAAGAACATGAGAGGCAGAGAGATTAAGAACTCTGCCGAAGATTATGGCTCAAGTCAAGTTCAGTGCCATAATTTGAAACCAAGTTTCTGATACACAGGCATGTGGGCAGGCACCACATCTTGCACATATTTCCTCTTATCCTATACAAGGCCAAACAAGGGCTTTATGCAGGTAAATATTCAATAAATTAGTGATATTACTTTGAAATTGGGGACACCAAAAAGGTTATATAACTTCAGCAGTACAGTGTAGACATGGAGTGAAAAGACATGAAGGTCAATGTATGTTTTCCAGGAGGAGTGAGAGGATCAGAAGCCCGCCCTTCTCACACTCTTTTAGCTTAGCCCACCCCTAACATCATTTCCCTACCACAAGGAAAAGAAGAGACACAAACAAGCACTATGACTTGCTCTATCAACCCTACTACACTGTTAGAAATTCTACTTCATGTTTTACTTAGAGAACTTAAAGAAAGCAAGACCTGAAGGCCTTGTTAAAACAGATTACTAGGCCCCACCCTCAGAAATTCTGATTCACCAGGTTTGGGGTTGGGTCTGAGAATCTGCAAATCTAACAAGCTCCCAGGTGATATTAACACTGGACCACACTAGTTTCAATTATATCATCCTAAAATTTCTTGAACTTTGGTAAATTTTGTCCACCAAGTTCAGCCACCAAACAGTAACTAATAATAATTAGCAAGATGGTGTTTACCTCCTCCTTGATATATTGCATGGCTTTGAAATGGAGATATAAATTATAAACAAGCAAGAAAATAGCCGAAGTGTTGGCAGAATTAGGGTTAGGGAGGAGACTACATAGTCTGTATCCAGATAATTACTGGGTCTTCAATGTGTCAGGTAGACATTTACAACTATTAATAATACAGGTATATACATTTGTTAGAAGTTGTGGTGTGGGGCAAAGGAAAAAAGGACATTTTATAAAAAAGATGTCTGCACCCAAATATTTACAGCAGCACAATTCACAATTGCAAATCTGTGGAAACAACCCAAGCCTCCTTCAATTCATGAGTGGATTAATAAAATGCAGTATATGTACACCATGGAGTACTACTCAGCCACAAAAAATGGTGAACTAATACCTCTTGTATTAACCTGGATGGAACTGGAGACCATTCTTCAAAGTGAAGTACCACAAGAATGGAAAAACAAACACCACATGTACTCATCATTACACTGCAACTAACCGAACAACACTTATGTGAACATGTGGAAACAAAACTCATCTGAAATCAAGCAGGTGGGAGGTGGGAGGAGGGGATGGGTAAATTCACACCTAACAGGTATAATGCACACTATCTGGGTGATGGGCACACTTATAACTTTGACTCAAACTGTATACAAAAGCAATTTATGTAACCAAAACATCTGTACCTCTGTAATACTCTGAAATAATAACAATAAAAAAAAAGAACTTGTGGGGACAGGGAATAAAATTTGATAAAAATTACAAAGTATACAACTCATGTAGAAACTCAGCACGAAGAGAAAATGTTGGCCTACACTGGTATAAAACCTTACCTTTTGATAATAAATGGGCCTAATTTTTAGTAAAATAACATTAATAAATATTTCCCAAATAAACATTACTACTCTTAGCAACATAAAAAGTTAACAGCAATGGGAATTCAGTATATTCCCAGATGATAATAATGAGGTACAAAAGGTTAGGAAAACCTAAGACAGCAATACCCAATGATGGAGTCACTGTTTTCTTTTATTTACTAACAGAGAAAGAAGCTTATTTATTTAGTATCATTATGACAGACCCACCCATATATGGAAATAGTAGCTTGTGTTGTTAACTCAAAATATGGTTGCAAACCACACATGCTGGACCACAAAGAAAATCCAGTTTCCTAAAGCAAAAATGCTACCATTTAAAATTACATGCTAGCTAAATTAACAGCTTATAGAGTACAGTCTTCCATTAAACAAAAGGCAGAACATGTTTTGGTTTTGTTTGTTTTAATTCAATTGACATCAGGTCACTTGAAGTCCACCATGATATCATACCAAAATAGAGAAAAACAGAAAAAGTAACCATAAACTGATAAATCTGCCATTAAAACTTAGAACTTCTACATAAAAGAAGACCTTATAAACAAACTGAAAAAAAAGACAGTCTACAAACTGGAAAAATGTATTTCTCCTGCACATAACCAATAATGGCATAATAGTAGAAGATGTTAGGAGAAAAAGTCTACAAATCAATAAGAAAAAGACAAACAACCCAAAAGAAAAATAGGCAAAAAAAAATGACCACATAATTTACAGAGCAGAAAACCTTAAGTGATCAATAAATACATAAAAGATGCTCAAAAAAAAAAAAGATGCTCAATGAAAACAGTGAGCAGAAAAATGCATATTAAAATAACCCTATGAGATTCACACCTATCAGAGTATTTTTTTAAAAGTCTAACAATATCAAAGTTGCTTGGGAGATAGTCAAACAAGAATTCTCTTACACTTTCAGGGAAGTAAAGAATTCTTTTCCAAATTGTTGAGCAATTTGGCAATATCGACTAAAGCTAAAGATTCTATTTGCTACAATCCAGTAATTTCACCCAATTACATATCATCAGAGCTAAAGAAACTCAAAAGGTATACAAAATACTTATATAAGACTATTCATGGCAGCATTGTTTGTTATAGCAGAAAAAATCAAAAATAACCTAAATGTCCAACAACAGCAAAAAGATAAACAGAGGTATAATCATACAACTGAATATACTATACCTCTGAAAATCACTGAACTACAACAGTGGTGCAATGGGCTGAATGGCATCCCCCAAAATTCATATGTTGAAGCCCTAATTTCTAGTACCTCAGAAAGTGACTATCTTTGGAGAGAGGGTCTTTAAAAAGCTGATTAAGTTAAAATACAGCCACCAGGATGTTTCCTAATCCAATATGACTCGTGTCCTTCTAAGAGGAAATTTGGACAATAGAGAGAAACCTGGGATGCTTGTGCACATACCAAATGAGGACCATATGAGCAAGAAGGTGAACATCTACATGCCAAGGAGAGAAGTCTCAGAAGAAAACAAACCTGCAACACCTTGATCTTACACTTTCAGCCTCCAGAACTGTGAGAAAATAAATTTTTGTTGTTTAAGCCACCTAGTCCGTGATATTTTGTTATGGTACCCCTAGAACTAACACGGTGGTCTCAATCTTAAACATTGAAAAGAATTACCTGGCAGGCTTATTAAAACACAGATTACGGGGCCTTACTCTCACAGTTTCTATTCATCAGGTCAGGAATAAGACCTGAGACACAGTTAGCTTCACAGGTATGCTATCAAGTTTAGAAGGGCCCTGCTCTTGGTTTAATGTTCCACTGTCATCTTCTTGAAATTATTAATAGTTTTTGAACTAGGAGCCCAGCATTTTCATTTTGTACCAGGCAGCACAAATTATGCATCCAGTGCTGGCCTGAGAACTTGTATTTTTAACAAGTTCCCAAGTGACACTGAGATTCCTGGTCAGGGACCACATTCTGAGAACCACTGAACTATATAGCAACATTTATCAACCTAGGTAAGTCTAAAAATAAAACATTGGACAAAAAAAAGCAAGTTGCAAAAGGACAAGTATAAACAGCATTTATATACAGTTTTTATTATTGATACATACATATTAAACAATCATGGTAAACACCTAATTCAGAATACTTGCTACCTCTAAGGATAGGGAAAGGAGAAAGGAGTTAGGGATCAGCATCATAGAGATCTTCATCTCTGTACATTCTTTAAGAAATAAAAAATAAAAAACTAAGTAAACATGGTATGAAATAATAGGAAATATATATATTGGTCTCTTCCCCTGGTTCCTCACAGAGAGCTCCTAAATCCCCTAGAACTTCATGGGTGACAGGAGCATCTTTTCCTATAATAAGGCAACTCTTGGTGGGCTCCTGGATGGGGGCTGGTGACCAAAAAGACCAACCCATGACTAGAAGCTTGGAACCTTCAGCTCCACCCCATCCCCATCCTCTGGGGTGCGGAGAGGGGCTAGAGACTGAGGTAATAATCAATCATGCCTACATGATGAAGCCTCCATAAAAATCCCTGAATCTACAGGGTTCAGAGAGCTTCTGGGTTGGTGAACAAATCCATGTGCCAGCAGGGTGACACATCCTAACTTCATAGAAGATCCCACTCTCAGGACCCTTCCAAATCTCGCCCTATGTATCTCTTCATTTGGCTGTTTATCTGTATCCTTTATCATATCCTTTGTTAATATAATAAACCAGTAAAGGTAAGTGTTTCCCTGAGTTCTGTGAGCTACTCCAACAATAATCAATCAAACCCAAGAAGGGGATGGTGGGAACCTCTGATCTGTAGCCAAGCCGGACATAAGTTGTAGGTAACCTACCAGTTGTGACTGGTATCTGAAGTGGAGGACAATCTTGTCGGACTGAGCCCTTAACCTGTGGGATCTGACACTGTCTCCAGGTAGATAATGTCACAATTAAGTTAAACTGTAGGATACCCAGCTGGTGTCAGACAATTGGTTAGTGTGAGAAAAAGCCCCACACACATTTTGGCACATTTTGGTGACCAGAGGTGAAATATTCCATGTTGAATGTGAATATAGAAGAAAAAAGAGTTGGTTTTTCCCATTTATGCACAAAGCAAGAAGATTCAGACTTGACACAGCTAGGAAATATTTACATTCTATTATTCTCTGTGGTTTTTTTGCACTTTTCTATAAAGTTAAAACACAAAGAAATTTGAAAGGAAAAAAAAATGAATCTTAATTTTTATGTAATCTGAGTAAATCCTAGTAAAATACTTCATCTGAAATTAGAAAATTTGCCAGAGAAGAATTTCATAAATTCTATTTATTCAAAAGTCCTTTCATAATAACTAAGACATAGTTATTTGAAGTTTGACAATCATAATTTTAAAAACAAAATGGATATATATTCATTTTAAATGCAGAACATGCTCTAAAAATAAGTAAAAGACTATGCAAATTAACATACTAAAAATTAGAACTACCATCCTTTGAAAATAATAACTGTACCATACAGGTTAATGTGATGCTAGTATCTCTTCTGCATGAAATACCAAAAATAAATTTTAAGCTGTTTAGATTAACACAATACATTGGGTGATAAAATTTCTCCAAACCTACAGAAAGTAATATGAAAAAGTCATATTTCTAAAATACAGAAAATCTATTTGAATTACAATGAATGAAATAAATACTAAATATTAGAAAGAAAATTTCAATCTAAAAATATGGAAGAAATGCAAATTTTATAAAGGATACTTTTAACTATCAACTGTCAACAAATAATGAATCACCATGCTGCTGTTCTCATTTTAGTGGGGATATAAAATGGTAAAACTTTCTGGAAAGCAATTTGACACATTAATCAAGGACCTTAAAAATATTTACATAATTTGATGTAGTAATATTCTTTCTTGGAATATATTCTATGGAAAAGATCAAAATAAGGACAACAAATATTCATGTACAAATATGTTAATCATAATATTATGTATAACAGAAAAATTATAAAAATATTAATAATTGTGATACATCCACATGATAAATGAAATTTAATGATATTTATAAATTATATAAAATGAAGTAAAAAAGGAAAGTTATAAAGTTATACATTATGATCTTGACTATGGAAAACTATAAAACTAAAAGAAAAAATCTGAATGGAAATATATCAAACATTAACAGTCTGCCTTTGGATAATGGGATCATGGGTGATTTGTTTCCTCAGCTTCTTTTCTGTAATGTATATATGTCACTTCTGCAATTAGAAAAATAAAAATAGAAAAAAATTAGCACTTACAACTAAAAAACATTCACAACTAAGGTATTAAGGCATTTAACAAAGTATCTTAACTGTTAATTATTTTAATAAATCTTTAATAATTATTTTTACTGAAATATTCATTTCAGTAAAAAGTTGACTGGTAGCTATGAAGAGATAATGTATCTTTCAAAATGGAGACATATTCTTCCAGAACACCTTTGAGGTTTTCTCTATTCTAATAGAGAATGCACCTACATTTGCTCACATGCACCTACATTTGTTCTACCTTCAAAGTATCTACATATCCTAAATCGGTTTCTTAATCTATCACTCTAAATCATTATAAATTGAACAGCCTGAATCACACATATTCATCAATCTGCCTAATGATAATAGCTGAGACTCCAGGACCTCCAAGTCACCGAGAGCTGTTCCCTTTCCATACAATATCTGTTTTACAAACCATATCTGTAAGGAAGGGATCATCTCCTTGAAGTTGTAGATAAGTGAACTCAGAGAGGTTAAGTCACTGTCACAAGCTAGAAAGTGGCAGAACTACAATTTGAATTTTGGTGATTCAACCGCAATACATCACACCACCTTTCAATATAGGCAGCATCACATAAAATGCTGGATTTTATCATTTTAACCCTGTCCTCTAAGGATAAACAAGGACATAGCTCCAGAAAAAGATACAATTCTAAAGAAAATGTAACTGAAGAAGCTGTCTACTAATCATGGGAAAGTATTTCAATCATTACTTTCTACACTTAACTATTGAACACTTTGACCTCACACAACTGAATCCATTAATCCGAGGCCAGAAGCAAAAGAGTATAGGTAATCAGGTAAAGTGTTACAGCAAACTGTATTTTTCATAAATGACCACAGCAATATTTCCAGTTCCCTGTGTCCTTCCAGTGGCTTGCTACTCTCTCATTCACAGGGAGAGACAATTTCCCCTATAGCTTAAATTGAGCAGGCCTTTCTGTCAAGGAATAAAATGTGTTAGTAGTACTGACTTCCAAAAGCAAGGTATTTTAATATAAATAGGCAATATAACTCCCGCCACACACACACACACACACACCACTCCTCCCTCTCTTTCGTCTCACCCTGAGAACTCAGCCACCATACTGTGAGGAAGCTTGGGCCAAATGGAAAGGCCACATGCAGGTGTTCTGACCAACATCCAGTCCCGACACATGTACATGAGCAAGCCTTCAGGTGACTCTGGCCCTCACCCTTGAGACACACTGACACAAAGTGTAGAAGTGTAGCAAAGACAAACTATGCCAAATGAACCCTTCAAAATTGCAGATTCATGAGCAAAATGCACAGTGTCATTATTTTAAGCCACTAAGTTTTGCAGTGATTTGTAAAGTACCAAAAAATAACCAAAATAGGTGTCTTGGGCTATACTCACATCAAGTTAAAGAGTTTAGTGATTATTCCCTGTAAAATGGCATGATAGTTTTCTACAATTATTCTCTTTTTGAATTAGCTGAACCGCACCCCATAACTCCTTGGATTTATGGTTGGTCTCGGGAAATTTGAGCCTTCTGAGCTGCTTGATTCTCATTTTATAGTCACACTATACATCTTGTTGAAATAAGGTATCACCTTAAGGGTTAATGTTATGTCTTTTCAGGGGTAAGTTTTAAGAAAGGATGCCAAGAAACACCCCTCTAAAAGACAAAATCATGGCACCCATATTTTGATTATATCACCAAAAACACTCATAGAAAATTGTCATCAATTACCAGTGCTCCCCAGAGTACAATATTTCCACAAAATATTATAATGGATAGAGAATGTAGAGCAAAACTGTGGGGAGAAACTCCACAGATTTGAGTGGAGAAGAAAGGAAAACTGATAGCACACTGTATTTCTGATGCAGACGTCTGTATTCTGCAGATTTATTCACCAATTTAGGCCAGTGCTTTGGCTTCAATTTATTTATTTTTTTCCTATAGCTTCATATGTACTTTCTAATCAGCTGAGTTGAAAGAAGTGACAAATTCTCCTTTTTCATGTAAATGTAACATGATTTTCCCATACAGAAAACATTTCCATGATGAGGTTTGCATGAAGCCAACTAAATGCAAATAGAACAGAAACACTGAAATCAGTTTATAGCTTTTGGGAAGGATTTTTAGGATGGTAGTGGCAAATGTCACATTAAAAGTTAGCCAAGATTAGTTAGTTGCAGAGATTAATGATCAAATGGTATGACAATAATATGTTCCTTGATGGTAAAATACCTCAGGCTGGTAATACAGAAATTCCATTGAAGATGAGAAAGAAAAAAAAAAAAAAACTTTGGTTTGTAGACATGGTTTTCATTAGCATAAGACCTTTTTGATAGCATAATGAAGACCAAACTGTTCCTTCCTACTAAAATCCAGGTCTATCTCATCTTTAACCTCCCAATAAAATTTTATTCAGAGTCACACAAGATAGAAAAGATTACTGTCATTATCATTAGCAAAGTAAAATTCCTATACTGTCCTTGATTAACTTTTTGAACATACAGCATATGTACACTGGGTTATTTGCTAAAATACATGTTGTATCTTATGGATACAGAGTTCACTGTCCAAAACAATTTATATAAAATCCTTTGATGGATATAATATTCTTGAAATACATAACTTCAGATTAAAAAATGGAAAATGAATCCAAAGGTTTATCTGTAATCTCCTTTTTGAGAGGAAAAAAAAACTACAAAAAAACCCAAAAGTATAAAGGGCAATGGAAATCAAAGTGAAGGAAGGCTTAAAGATATTTATACTTTTTTAAATCAATTTTTAAGATGATTCCATCCTTTACAGTTTGTATCTGTTGTGTAAAACACCATGGAATCTATTAAGTTTTAAGGGCTTATTTGAATTATTATGAACTAAACAGCTGAAAATACTCAAACCTTTAACGCACATTGGTTACAGGAGCATGTTTTCGAGATAAATGGGGCAAAACAAACTATTCAAACCCAAAAAAGGGAGTAACAAGAGCTAGCAAAAAAATTTTGCAACAATTCCTACTACAGAGGAATGTTTACATTAAAACAGAGGTCATCCATGGCCTACAGACTTCTTTTGTCATTCCTCTGAATGTGAATATCCCTGGAATTGGCTACAGTTGCCACCATGCCCTACAGTATATTCCATGGCTATTTCAATGCTTCCCAAAGAATGTGAGTTAGGCCAGCACAGTGCCTCAAGCCTATAGTCCCAACATTTTGGGAGGCGAAGGCAGGAGGACTGCTTGAGACCAGGAGTTGGAGACCAGCCTGAGCAACAGCAAGACCCTGTCTTTATAAAAAAAATTTAAAACTTAGCTGGGTGTAGTGGTCGATGTCCGCAGTCCCTGCTACTCTAGAGACTAGGGCAAGAGGATTGCTTGGGTCCACAAGTTCAGCACTACAGTGAGCTACTATTGGGCCACTGTACTCTAGCCTGGACAACAGAGAAAGACCCTGTCTCTATTAAAAATAAATAAATAAATAAGTTAGTGAAATCTACTCTAGACCCAAAGATAGGGGAAGAGAATATCTATTCTATACATTACTACATCCTAAGCCCTTGGTAGTACTACATGCATTCAAAGTATGTTTGTTGAATGAATTAGAGGGAGGGATACAGGTAAGGAGGGGAAAAAAACAAAGGGAGGAAGAAAAAGAAGAGATGCCCTGCTGTAAACATGAGTAAACAGAAAGTTCCAACTGTAAAATATAATTAGTTCCCAAGAAAACAATTTTCAGTTAAATTTTCTGACCACTAACAAACCAGAACCCTGGTATTATTTCCCTATGAAAACCATCCAGAAAACACTGAGCAAAGCCTCAAAATGTTGCTGGAACCTCTAAATATAGAACATAAGGGAGGACGTAAGCATAGAACAACTAAGAACAAAAACTATAGTATAAGAAACAAGAAAATTAAAATGGTACACTAGAAAATAGCTATTTAACACAAAAGAAGGCAATAATGAAGGAACAGAGAGAGAAAAAAGAAATAAGACATATAGAATTCAAGTAGCAAAATGGCAGGTGTAAATCTTATCTGATCAGTAATTACATTAAAGGTTAATGGATAAAAAGGCATAGACTGGCAGAATAAATAAGAAAACATGATCCAACTATATGTTATCTACAAGAGATATACTTTGTTTTCAAAGATATAATAGGCTGAAAGTAAAAGAATGGAAAAAATATATCATACAAACAATAACCAAAAGAGACTTGCATTGACTATACTAATATTAGACAAAATTGAAATTAAGAAAAAAATTATAACTAAAGACAAAGAAGGATATATTATAATAATAAAAAGATCAATCTATGAGGAAGACATAACAATTTTAAACATTTATGACAGAATAAGACAATCCCAAACTACATGAAGCAAAAGCTGACAGAACTGAAGGAAGAAATACATAAGACAATAATAATAGAGACTTCAATATTCAACTTTCAAAAATGGCTACAACTAGGCAGAAGATTAAAAAGAAAACAGAAGACTCAAAAACCACTATAAACCAACTAGACCTAACAGACATTGATAGAATACATTCAACAACAGAATATATTCTTTTCAAGTGTACACAGAACATTCTCCAGGATAGACCAGATGTTAGGCCATAAAACAAGTTTAAATTTAAAGGGAATAAAATCATACAAAGTATGTTCTCCAACCAGGATAAATTTAAGTTAGAAATCAACAACAGAAGGAAATTTGGGGCATTAATAAAGAGATGGAAATTAAACTACAAACCATATACTTCTAAATAAGCAATGGGTAAAAGAAGAGATCAAAAGGGAAATTAGAAAATACTTTGTCTTGAATGAACATGAAAACACAACATACCAAAACTTACAGGATACAGCTAGAGAGGTGCTCACAGGGAAATTTATCGTTATAAATCCCTAAATTAAAAAGGAGTATCTTAAACAAATAACCTAAACTTCCATTTTAATAAACTAGAGAAAAAAGAGCAAACTAAATCCAAAGCAAGCAGAAGAAATGAAATAATAAAGATTAAAGCAAACACTAATGAAATAGAGAAGAGAAAAACTAGAAAGAAAATTAACAAAGTTAAAAGTTGGTTCTTTAAAAAGAATAACAAAATTAACAATCTTTACCTAGACAGATCACAAAAAAAGAGAGAATAAGGGACATCACTACTGACCTTACAGAAACAGAAAGGATTATAAGGGAGTACCATGAACAACGGCATGCCAACAAATTAATTATTAATAGATAACCTAGAAAAAACAGACAGAGCCCAGAAAGACACAGACTACTAAAACTGACTCAAGAAGAAAGAGGACATCTAAACTGACCTATAATAACTGATGATAATGAATTAATAATCAAAAAACTTACCACAAATAAAAGTCCATATTCACCTTCACTGGTGAAGTTCATCAAGCATTTAAAAGAATTAACACCAATCTTTCACAAACTATTCCAAAAAATTTAAGAGAATACTTCCCAGCTCATTCTATGAGGTTAAAATGTCCTGAAACCAAAACCAGGTAAAAGACTGCTCAAGAAATCTAGAGACCAGTATCCCTTATAAATACATAAATCAAAAATTCTCAACAAAATACTAGCAACCCAAATCCTAAACATACAAAAAGACATGGCCAAGTGGTATTTATCCTAGGAGTGTAAGGTCCAGTCAACAATGGAATTAATCATTGATTCAAACAATAAAATACATCATATTAAAAGAGGACAAAAACCACATGATCATCTCAAAAGAATAACAAAAAAAGCAATTGACAAAATTGCTTTCATGACCAAAACACTCAAGTAATTAAGACTAGAAAGTAACTTCGTCAACATGATAAAGGGCATCCAGGAAAAATCCATAGCTAGCATCATATATAATGGTATAAGACTAGAATCTTTCACCTTAAAACGAGGAACAAGGCAAGGATGTTTATTCTTACTCCTTTTATTCAATATTGTTTTGGAGGTTCTGGGCAGGACAACAAAATATATATATATAAGGCATCCAGAATGGAAAGGAAGAAGTAAAAATACCTCTATTTGCAAATTACATAATCTTGTACATGGGAATTCCTAAGAAATCCAATAAAACTATTAAAACTAGTAAATGAGTTTAGCAAGTTTGCAGATGAAAAAAAATCAATATACAAAAGTCAACAGTATTTCCATACACTGGCAATGTACAATGGAAAATGAAATTACAAAAATAATTCCATTTAAAATAGCATCAAAAAATAAAATACTTAGGAATAAATTTAACAAAAAAATGGAAAACTTGCACTCTGAAAATTACAAAGCATTATTGAAAGATTTTTATTGTTGTTGAAAGATATTACAGAAAGAAATGAAAAGACATTCCATGATCATAGACCAGAGGACTTAATATTGTTATCCCCGATAATGAGCCTCTTTTCGTAATGTTATTGAGAAATAAAAATAAAATCCTAAACCCCTCAATCAACAGAACCAAACTTCCTCTTGACCACCGGGACCCTAGAGAAACCTTAAAAAACTGAAATCCCCGCCATGACAGGATGGGCGGTTGGACATGTCTCCTTATATCCATTCCTTGGCTAACTGCCGTCAGGCTTTCTTCCCTAAGGGTTAAACAGAACCAGCCTTTTGGAAAAAACTGATTTCGATCAACTGCCCAATGCTGCTCCTTCCATTTTTTGGTTTTAGCACAATAACTGACCAGCATTCCTTCCTGATAAGAGGCCACCGTGGAGTTGTTTGGACCAGTCTATGGAGGATGTGCAGAGAGGGTTTTTGTGTTCTCTGTCTCACTTTTTAATGTCAGAGGGCCAAAAAACTCCACCCTCAGATCATGCTAAGACCTCCATTTTCTGAACATGGACCCCGTGAAGTAGCATGAAGCTCAATTTCACACGTGTTTCTCCTTTCATGAATATTCATGATACCTCCTTTAGCCTATTAAATATGTATATTTGGCCAATCTGCTCAGCATAAATTTCTGTACCTTTACCTCATACTCTAAGCACTGGCTTTTAGGTTTTGGCCAGAGGCTCTGCTTCCCATGTGCAGGTTGTGGTATCCTCTTTTAGGAATAAAGCCTTCTAAAGTTATAGAATGGTGACTTTTTTGGTGACCATTATTGATCATTTATGTAACTTCTTGGGGGAAATATGTATTCAGATACCTTGCTCACTTTCTAATTGGGTTGTCTTTTTATTGTCTCATTTTTTGTCACCCAGGCAGGAGTGCAGTAGCTCAATCATAGCACACTGAAGCCTCAAATTCGTGGTCTCAAACAATCCTCCTGCCTCAGCCTCCTGACTAGCTGGGACTACAGGCGCAGGCCACTGAGCCCAGCTTAATTTTTTTTTATTTTTGTAGAGATGGGGTCTTGCTATGTTGCCCAGGCTGATCCCAAACTCTTGAGCTCAAGCAATCGTCCTGCCTTATCCTCAAAAAGTGGCAGGTGGTGTGAACCACCACACCCAGTCAGTCTTTTTATTGTTGAGTTGTAATAGTTTTTAATATACTGTGGATACAAGTTCTTTATCACATGTGTCATTTGCAAATATTTTCTCCCATTCAATGGGTTGTCTTTTCACTTTCTTGCTGGTATCCTTTGAAGTACAAAAGTTTTACATTTTGATGAAGCCCAGTTTACCTATTTTTTCCTTTGTCATTTGTACTTTTAGTGTGATATCTGCATAGTAGGTGTTTGCTAGCTTTACTACACCAAGATGTCTCCATATTTCAGTTCAACTGAAGCCCAAGTTAAATAAAAGGGTAAGATAAAATGAGAAAAGTTTCAAAGGTTAGACTTGGTGATGTGCTTTCATTTATTCATTCAAAAGAATATACTTTTGTATTAATAGTAAATGTGGAAGTCTTTTATAAATACCAGCCTAAGTTGCCAGTTCCTAATATTGAACAAATTCACATGTAACATTTCCCTTCTGACTCCCAGACTATTGAACACTGACGAAGAAAAAGGAAATGTGGCAGTTGGTTCCAATAAAAATGTATGCTTAGAATCTTGGCTAGAAATTCTTGCTATAGGGAAATTTTTGCTGTTTTATTCTCTGGCCATAACAGTTGCTCCAAATCTTTCCCTCTCAACACTATCTCTGTCACCTCTAACTCGTAGCACATGACCCCTCTTTTCCTTCAATAAACTTGCTAGATCATTTAATATGAGCCTCTGATCTCCTCCTGTAAATTATAAATATATACTCATCCCACATATTTTCTTTCCTTCCTGATTCACAATATGGGTTTCTTTCTCTCTCAAAGGTTAGCCCGCACACCTAATCAATCCCCTCCGACCTCCTTTCAGACTTAGAGTCACTAATTATTCTTTTAAAATCTTCAGACTCTTATCATAAATGTCTTTGTAGTTATTGATAAATCCATTCACTTACCTCAATTATTAAAGTTCTTTGCCTTAATGCTTTGAATTATCACTTTAACTTTCTCTACCAAATTTATTCAAAACTGTCTACATCATCATCTACATTTTCTTGTCTTCAAATTTACTCTTCAATCCAGATTCTAATCATATCACTCTGCCAAAGTCACTTGTTTACTATCCCACCTTTGAAACTTTCTTGTTTTGACTTCCGTGATAGTACCCTACACTCTCCTTGCTCTCTGGTCTTATTTCTCTCCATTTTTCAATGGCATCTCCCTCATCCCAGTACCAACTAAATACATGCATTCTTCAATGTTTTGTCACTGTATTTACAACTGTAGTTAACATATTTTCCCAAAACCCACTTCTTCTGTCTTCTTTATCCCTATCAAATGTTCAACCCAATCTACACCTTTAATCAAGTCAGCCCTCCCACAAACCACATTGTTACCAGCCTCTGAGTAGAGGTTTTTCCAAGTTCTTGGTGTTAGTTGGGAAAAGAATTTCGGGACACACCATGTAAACCAAGCACACAATAGCTTTTATTGAAAGTGAAAGTACACTCTCAGGGAGGAGAGCAGACAGGCTCAAAAGAAAGCAGCTGCACTGAGAGGAAGTGGTTTTAGATCTTTTGTAGTCTTACTGAGGGAAGGACTATTTAGGGCTAAGGGGTTGGCTTTTATTAAGAATTTGGGTAGTAATTCCTAGAATTGGGTTCCCTACTATTTTCACATTTTATATGGTTGTTTTAGAACTGTCATGGCAATTTCGAGGGTGGAGAAATTTTAAAACCACAATGTAAATGATATTTTAATTAGCTAAAGTTTACATAAGGTGGCAGAGATAGCTGATAAACCAGGAAGCCAGGTCTTGCCTGTGGTTAACAGTTCTTCTAGTTAGCTTCTGCTTGAGGGTTGTTTACTTTAACATCTACATCCAATCTTCAAGCCCCTGCCTCTGGTCTCCCTTCCTCTTAGTCTCCTTCACTAAAAACACTGCCTGTCTGAACTCCTGATCTTCCCCCAGTTTTCCCCACTTCAGTAAGTCACAATTCCCTGCTTCCAGTTGCTCAGATTACAACTTGCTGTCATTCTGCTCTCTTTCTCTCACACCTCATATTCAATCTGTCATAATATCCCAATTCTCTATCAATAACATATATCCAGAACTGACCATTTCTTCTCACTGCCACTGCCACCATCGTATCCATGCCACCATCAGCTCTGGTTAATGCCCAGACTGTTCCATTATCCTCCTTTCTAGTGTCTCTACCTTTTCCCCATGGTCTATTTTAATCTGAATGGCCAAAATGATCCTTTTAAAATATGGATGAGATCAGTCACTCCTCTGCTTAAACTCCTCTGGCTTTCCATATCATTGCATATAAGGCAAAGCCCTGTCAATGGCTTAGAAGGCACAACCCCATCTTCCCCATGCTCCAAGCTCACCATACATCCTATCAGGCTTCATCTTTTGGGTCACCCCATTACGGACACATTGTCCTCCTTGGGCTCCTAAATACAACAGGCATATTCCTTTCTGAGAAATGCCCAGATATCCTCATGGCTTATTCCCTCATCTCCTTCAATTCTTTGTTCATATTATTACCTTCTTGGTGAGGCCCTTCCTGATCATCCTATTTAATATTGCAACCAGCCCCTTATAGCACTCTCAATCCCCTGAATACTAACACAAAAAATATATTTTTATTTTTTCCATAGCATGTACCCCTCTAAGATAGTACACAATTTACTTATTTTTATTATTATTTGTCTTCTCTCTTAAGAATGTCACATGAGAGCAGGAATTTTTAATCTATTTTCTTTATCTTCTATAACTTGAGCACTTAGAAAAATGTTTGGCAAATAATATGTAAATTTTGTTTGAATAAATTGCTAGTAGATATTAAGTCTTGGTACTGTATCAACAGGGTCTTTGTATTTATCATCTTTTTTTTAATAAAGAGGTTTATTTGCACATGTCGTTAGTAGCATTTATTTCAATAATCATACAATTCATATTTCACCTCAAAAGTCATATGGAGCACATGTAAGTAGCATGGACTCTTCAATAGATAAACCTGCTCTGAACTGCTTGACCAGATGAAATCCTAAATATCTTTTCCCAGAACCATTAGAGTTTTATATTTTTTTGACAGTCTGATTAATCCATCAAATTCCTCTAGAACTCTTACGCCACAAAACAAGTCTTAAAAAATTTTTAAAAAAATTGAAATCGTATCATGTATTTTTTCTGACCACGATGGAATAAAACGAAGAATCAATAACAAGAGGAACATTGGAAACTGCACCAACACATAGAAATTAACCATAAACTCCTGAATGACCAGTGGGTCAATGAAGAGATTAAGAAAATTTTAAAATTTCTTGAAACTAATGAAAATGAAAACACAATATGTCAAAACTTACAAAATACAGCAAAAACACTACTAAAAGAAAAGTTTGTAGCAATGAAGTGCCTACATCAAAAAAGTAGAAAAACTTCAAATAAACAACCTAATGCATTTGAAAGAACTAGAAAAACAAGAGCAAATCAAACCCAAAATTAGTAAAGAAGAGAAATAATAAAGATCAGAGCAGAAATAAATGAAATTGAAACCAAAAACAATATAAAAGATCAGTGATATTAAAACTTGGTTTTTTTAAAAGATAAACACCATTGATGACACATATTTAGCAAGACTATGAAAAAAGAGAGAAGACACAAAAAAAAATCAGAGATGAAAAAGGAGACATTATAACTGATACGGCAGAAATCCAAAGGATCATTAGAGACTACTATGAACAACTATATGCTAATAAATTGGAAAACCTAGAAGAAACGGATAAATTCATAGACATATATAACCTACCAAGATTGAAACAGGAAAAAAATCCAAAACCTGAATAGACCAGTAACAGGTAACAAGATAAAGGCAGTAATAAAAAATCTCCCATCAAAGAAAAATTCGCTGTTGAATTCTACCAAACATTCAAAGAAGAATTAATATCAATCCTACTTAAACTATTCCAAAAAAAATCAAAGTGGAGGGAATACTTCCAAACTCATTCTACAAAGCCAGCATCACCCTAATACCAAAACCAGACAAAGACACAACAAAAAAAGAAAACCAAAGGCCCATATCTCTGATGAATATTGATACAAAAATCCTCAACAAAATACTAGCAAACCAAATTCAACAGGACATTAAAAAGATTATTCATGATCAAGTGGGATTCCTCCCAGGGATGCAAGGATGATTCAGCATATACAAATCAATCAATATAATACATCATATCAACAGAATGAAAGACAAAAACCAAACGATCATTTCAGTTGATGCTGAAAAAGCACTCAGTAAAATTCAACACCCCTTCAAGATAGAAACTCTCAAAAAACTGGATATAGAAGGAGTACATCTCAACATGATAAAAGTGTTATATGACAGATCCAAAGCTAGTACCGTCCTGAATGGGAAAAAAACTGAAAGCCTTTCCTCTAAGATCTGGAACAAGACAAGGATGCCCACTTTTGCCACTGTTTTTCACCACAGTACTGGAAGCTGCAGCTAGAGCCGTAAGAGAAAGAAATAAAGGGTATTCAAATTGTAAAGGAAAAAGGTAAATTATCCTTGTTTGCATACAATATGATCTTATATCTAGAGAAACCTAAAGATTCCACCAAAAACTATTAGAACAAATTCAGTAAAGTTGCAGAATACAAAATCAACATATAAAAATCAGTAGCATTTCTATATGCCAACAGTGAACAATCTGAAAAAGAAACCAAGAAAGGAATCCCATTTACAATAGCTACAAATAAAATAAAATATCAAGAAATAAACTTAACCAAAGAAGTAAAAGATGTCTACAATGAAAACTATAAGACATTGATAAAAAAATTGAAGAAAACACAAAAAAATGGAAAGATATTTCATGCTCATGGATGAGAAGAATCAATATTGTCAAAAAGTCTATACTACCTAAAGCAATGTACAGATTCAATGCAATCCCATTAAAATATCAAAGACATTCTTCACAGAAATAGAAAAAAATAATAATCCTAAAATTTATATGGAACCATAAAAGACCCAGAATAGCCAAAGCCACACTGAGCAAAAAGAACAAAACTGGAAGAATCATATTACCTCACTTTAAATTATACTACAGAGCTGTAGTAACCAAATAGCATGTCCCAGCATGTTTTCTGGGACAAAAACAGACACACAGACCAATCGAATAGAATAACGAACATCCATACATCTATAGTGAATTCATTTTCAACAAAGGTGCCAAGAACATACCTTGGGGAAAGGACAATCTCTTCAATAGATGGTGCTGAGAAAACTGGATATCCATATGCAGAGGAATGAAATTAGATCCCTATCTCTCACCATATACAAAAATCGAATCAAAATGGATTACAGACTCAAATCTAAGACCTGAAACTATGAAAGAAAACATTTAGGAAACATTCCAGGACATTGGTCTGGACAATGATTTCTTGACTAATACCCCAAAAGCACAGGCAATCAAATCCATATTAGGCAAATGGGATGGCATCAAGCTAAAACACTTCTGCACAGCAAAGGCAACAATCAACAAAATGAAGAGACGACCCACAGAATGAGGGAAAATATTTGCAAATTACCTACCCATCTGACAAGGGATTAATAACTAGAATATATAAGGAGCTCACACAACTCAACAGGAAAAATATCAAATAATCTGATTTAAAAATGGGCAAAAGATCTGAAAAGACACTTCTGAAAAGAAGGCATACAAACAGCCAAAAAAAGTGTTCAACATCATTAATTATTAGAGAAATGCAAATCAAAATTACAATGAGATATCATCTCACCCCAGTTAAAATGGCTTTTATAAAAAAGACGGGCAATAACAAATGCTGGCAAGGATGTGGAAAATGGGGAACCCTCATAGGCTGTTGGCTAGAATGTAAATTAGTGCAACCACTATGGAAAACAGTATGGAAGTTCCTCAAAAAACTAAAAATATATTTTCTCTACCAGCAATCCCACTGATAGGTATATATCCAAAAGAAAGGAATTAAGTATATTGAAAAGATATCTGTACTCCCATGTTTGTTGCAACAGTATTCACAAGAGTCAGGATTTGGAATCAACCTAAATGTCCATCAATGGAGGAAAAGATAAAGAAAACATAGTACATACACATAATGCGGTATTATTCAGATATAAAAAAGAATGAAATCCTGTCATTGGCAACAACACAGATGGAACTGGAGAACATTATGTGAAGTGAAGTAAGCCAAGTACAGAAAGACAAATCTTGCATGTTCTCACTCATATGTGGGAGCTAAATAGTAAAACAATTGATCTCATGGAGCCAGAGAGGAGAATGATGGTTACCAAAGTCCCAGAAAGCTATAAGAGAGGGAGAAATAAAGTAGGAATGGTTAATGGGAACAAAAATATAATTAGATTAAATGTACAATATTTAATAGAATAACAAAGTGACTACAGTCAACAATAAGTTATGGTATACTTTAAAATAACTAAAGGAATGGAATTGGAAAGTTCCTAACACAAAGAAATGATAAATGCTTGAGATGCTGTATACCCCAATTATCCTCATTTGATTATTAAACATTGTGTGCCTATATCAAAACATCACATGTGCCTACAAATATATAAAACTATTATGTGCCCAAAATAGTTAGAAATAAAACAATTTAAATTCCTCCACAACTCTAGAACTCAAGCCCCTTGAGAGCAGGAACTACAACTGGTTTTACTCACCACTGTATCCCCAGGACCTAGTACAGAGTGTTGCAAATACTAGTCACTCAAAAAGACAAAGACCTGATAGACAAATGATCACAGAAGCCACTTTTCTCTATGGGCAATTATTGAGTGAAACAAATTCCAACTTCCTTGAAAAGTCTTGAAAGGTGACAAGAAGAGAAATCATCTTACACAAGGTTGGAAATCTAACAAGAGATGTTCCTTTTAATGAATTAGAACCCAGTGACTATGAAGTAAGGATGAACTGGAAATGCACCAATCCTTAGGAGGAATTTAAGTCTAAGATTAAGCTAGGTACTCTAGAAAATTTCAAGCCCATGACCACGATTTGTCTAACCAATTTGGTGGTACACCAGGCACTTGGCAGAAGCAAAAAACAAGTCCTCACGTTATTCATACAAATAATTTTTCAAGTATCATGACTAGCACATAGTCAAAGATAATCAGGCACACAAGGAGATAACCTCATGAGCACAAACCAGCAGAGACAATAGACAACAAACAGAAATAGCTAAACTAACTTTCTTCATTTATTTATTTACTTACTTATTTTTTGAGACAGGGTCTCACTTTGTTGCCCAGGCTAGAATGCACTGGCATCATCATAGCTCACTGCAACCTCAAACTCTTGGGCTCAATAATCCTCCTGCTTCAGCCTCCCAAGCAACTCAGACTACAAGAGCATGCCACATGCCTGGCTAATTTTTCTATTTTTTGTAAAGACAGGGTCTTGCCATGCTGCTCAAGCTGGTCTTGAACTCCTGGGCTCGAGTGATCCTCTTGCTTCAGCCTCCTCAGTAGCTAAAACTACAGTTACATGCCACAATGCCCAGTAAACTATTAATAACTTTAGATGTTAGTTTATCAGAGAGTACAATGTGCTTGGAAATTAAGAAATATATACTTACACTTCTTCATGATAGGAATCAGAATTATTTTAAGCCAAAGGACAATGAAAATATTACATACCAAAACTTGTGGTAAAGTATAGCCACTTTAAAAAATAGTTTGGTGGTCCCTCAAAAAGTTAAATATAAGAGTTACCATATGAAAGGAAAAAAAAGGTATGCTCAATTGAGGCTTTTTGGAAAGAATTCATTTACAGAGTTACAGGCAGGGTTGACCAACAAGAGCTGCTGAGGCACTCAACAGCAACAGCAGGAAGCTGTTACCACCCCTGGTCCTACCTAAATGGGCAAGGGAAGGAAGTATAATCAAACTCCTGTGATTGCTAGTGCATTTATTTCCTAGGGTAGTTAATAAAACAAAGTACTACAAATTGGGTAGCTTATAAAACAGAAATGCACTATCTCATAGTTCTGGAAGCTTGAAGTCAAAGATTAAGGTGTATTCAGGGTTGGTTCTTTTTAAGGGCCATGAGGAGGAATCTGTTACCAGTCTATCTCCCAGCTTCTGGTAGATTCAGGCATTCCTTGACTTGCAGATAGCATTCTCCAGTGTCTTCACAGAGTCTTCCCTCTGTTAAGTGTCTCTGTGTATAAATTTCCCCTTTTTATAAAGATACCAGTCATAGGGCCCATCCTAACTAATCAGGTTAAAGTTTGTGAAGACCCTTATTTCCAAAAAAGGTTACATTCTCAGGTACTGGAGGTTAGGACTTGAACTTATCTTTTTGGAAGAGGACACAACCCATAACAGCTAGTACAACCAGGGAGGAAGTTGAGGGGGAGTGAGATGTATACAAATGGACAATAGTCAAGACTCAGACCTTGGCAATTGTTTTGCACTCTCACCCTTTACTCATGTATTCCTTCCACACTCTGTTCACGGTCTACCAAATGTTATGCTTTGCCTCTAGTTTTCAGTTCTGTGCTAGTATGTTTGACCTTAAGCTAGAACCTGACTTCCTTAGCTCATGCTTTAACTCTTCATAATCAAATCACTTTAGCACTCTATCACTTAATTCTGGCCTTGTGGTGAGCTCCACCTTCCCCTTTAAACCAGCTGGCTGTTAGCTCTCAGGCAGGCCAGTCATTTTTCTGGCACACAAATTTAAAACAATGCCTTCTTATTATCCATACTGAATTATCCATTCTTGACAATTCTGCCACCTTAATCTCACATACAAACCCTCCTTTTCACTCTTATTTTTAACAAATTCAAGTTCGTAGTACCACTTGTCTGAATCATTAAGATAGTCTCCCAGTTGGCTACCATGCCTCTACAATATTACTCCCTTGTCCAAGAAACGAACCGCTTTGGTAACATTCCTAAAATTTAGCCTGATTGTCTGGTTCTCCCACTTAAAAGAGAGGAACCATGCAGGTTCAAATGAATATTTGGTTTGAATTCTAGCTCTGACAACTACTTGTCATGAAACCTTGAACAATTCACTTACTTCCTCTGAGCCTTAGTTTTCCTCTAAAATGAAGTTTGTAAACAAGACGTGTCATCAAACACTTAAGAGATGTTCTGTAACCTTCAAGGGCCACCTACTGCCTAACAAATAACGTCTTCCAAGACAAACCCAATTTCAGACAGTCCAGTCCAATTGCCAACTGCTCTCCCTCTGCTCCTATGCAGGACCACTAGAGACTCTTCAACAATACACTGAAATTAAGATATCCTGCCTTTTTTGTGTTACCTGCTCACTCTAAAATGCCCTTTTTCCAAACCTCCTCCCACCATTTTCTGCCAGTTACTTAAGGTCCAGCTCAAGAATCGCATCCTTTAAGAAACGCCTAATGAGACAACTTTTTTTACACTGTTTTATTTGTGCCTCTCTTATACCATTTATTCCCTTCAAGTTATTTATACACTAGTCTTTCTTCCTTATTCGGGCAGGGACTATGCGTTTTATCCACTATACTACTCAGTACCCTGTACTACAAACAGAAGCATTAAAGAAAAATAACGGTGGCACTTAGAATTTTGACATTAATTTCTAATACTGTTCTAAAAATTTATCCCAAATAATTTGTGTACTCACCTATCCTACCTACATGTTCACAATGGAAACTGGATAAAAATGTTCAATAAACTGGGACATGTCTAAAGGGAGATATGATTTATTTAAATTATGTAACTGAAACAAAAAAAGAAGTAAGACTTCTATAAGCTTGCTTTATGGGGAATATGACTTCAATAATAGTTAAATCCTATCAATTCAAAAGGATAAACCTTGACACTTTATTTCACTTTAAAAGATAATTTTCACAAATTATCAAATAATTCCATTTCAGAAACACTCAGACATAACAAAGGATCATATACATCTTCAAACTGTGGCACAAAGCTAAGTGCCAATAAAATTTCCAACATACTTTATAAAAATTAATCAAAATTGATCACTTTTGCCAGAGTGGAGTATATATATAATCCTTAAATAGTAAACAGGAGATGAAATAAACAAGCAAATCATATACTATAAAAGGAATGATCAAGTAGTCAAGTACACTACTCAAGCACAAAGTGACATTCTGAATGAATTAAAAAAGACTGCATTATAGCTTTTTTGTCATACATCTATTCCAGAACATAAGAGAAGAGAAAAACCATAGTAATGCATGTAGTATACACATGTAAGCAAATACAAAGTAAAAGAGTGGCTACAAAGATTGGAGAGAGTGGGAAGCACCTGCTTCCAATTTGTCTAATATGCACTGTAAACAGTACCTGCTTCCTTGATTGGAAAAGCTCTGAGCATGAGAAAATTGCACTCTTGCATTAGAATGTGCCCATATATATGCTTATGCCCTCATGTAGTTATACTGAAAGATATTATATGGGTCTCAAAATTCAGACAAGGCAAATCTCAGTAAGTAACAAGTTCACACTAATGACTCATCCTTGGTAAGGCTCTACAGGTAAGGATAGATTTGAACATAACTCTAAACACTCTTTTAAATTTTCCCTGTGTCCCCACAGCATGCACTTCAAGCTGGACTAAGGCCGTTATGCTGTCTACAGAGAAAGGCAGTGTTTTTACTTTGGGTGTAGTATCACCTCTCCAGGTATTGAATCCCTGATCTCTCTTTTAGCATAATAATTAAACCAATTATTTCATATTTTAAAATACATAAATCAATGCATATGTAAACATTAGATTTAAGTTGTAAGAAGAGAAAAATATTTTCTTTTCTATGTGCAATAAGAAAGATTTCTTGCAGTCAAGTGGACTGAATATCTGTCTCTTTTGGCTTTTTAACCCTCAAGAGTGTTTGAGCTGACAATTAAGACTTAACTACTACTACGTTCAAGTCCCATTGCTTCATCTCTTATTATGGACTATACAATGGCTCTATTTTGTATCATGAAGCTCTTTGAGGGTCTGATGAACTAAGGGCTCTCTCCACAGAAATACCTACTCGTAAGTGCATACAGATATATATAAGATCTTACATTCTGATGGAGAACTTTCATTTTAGGTTTCCTAACATGTGATGAACTTTGGCTTACCTTGTTTACTTTCTCCAAGACTCTGGAAATGTTTCTGGAGCCTAACTTTATATATTATACTAATTCCTCCCCCTTCCACCACTTAGTAGGAGATAAAATGCTCTTCCTGCACTTTTTCTTTATAATCTCATAATCCTCTTGCAAATTAGATAACTACGTGCATTACGCTGTATTATTTTAGTTGATTTTCTTATTTTCTTTCCCACTGGAATAAGAGCTCCAACTTAAGGCCAGAATCTGTGTCAGATCCTTTTCCACAGTTCCAGCAACTAGTACGAGGCCTTCCTATGGCAAAGAAAGTATTCATTAAGTATCCATCAATCAAACAAAGCCATGGGTTGATAATCGTTGAAGCTGGGCAATGGGTACATGCAAAGTAGGGGAGGGAGAGTGTTACATTCTACTATAATAGGGTATCACCTTTTGTATAAATGTGAAATTCTTTGAATTATTGGTGGAAAAAAGTCTTTGTAGAAAAGAAAGACGTATAGCTATATACATCAGTAATTTTCGATAAGAGTCTAAAAACAACTTGGACTTGTTTTGCCTCACAGACCTAGTATTAATGAGTAGAAACCAAAATTTTGGCTTCACACAAGAAATAATTCTCTATTAATTAAAAGTGTCTGAAAATAAAGCTGGTTCCAAGGAAGAATAGGAGGGCCCTGCCACTGTGGCTAGTTATATTCAAGCAGTTGGACAGAATTCATTACTAAGTAGGAGATTAAAGCACCAAATGGAAAAAAAAAAAAAAAAAAAACTCCAAGGAATCATCAAATCTTTTGTGTATCTGAAAACAAAATTTATTATCTACACCGAAGTCAATATAAAGACAGTTACTGATTTCATATTTTTTATAAAGCATCTACAAAGAATGAAGTTTTCACTCAAAACCAATCTCCTGGAAATCCTTGCCTTGCAGTCATTCACTCTGCGCACTTCAGGCTCCCTCAATGTGCCCTGCTGCTTCCCGCCACACAGCCTTTGCACATGCTACTCCCGCTGGAATGCTCTTCAGACAGAAGCTAAGGCTCACATCCTCAGGGAAGGCATTCCTACCTGACCAGATCGAGTTGTTTTATTATAATACATGCTCTCACTCAATCACATTCCTTTTCTGGAGAGCAGACACCCCGTATTTTTACTCAGCCCTGTATCCCCTGTGCCTGTCACAGAGCCTGACATTTTGTAAGTGCTCAATAAATATTTGTTGAATGGATGGATGAATATGACATTCCCTGTGAACCTACCATTTTCCTAAATTATGATTTAAACGACATACACGTCAACTTGCCAAAATATAGTTAAGCTATTTCTTTATCAGAAGTGATTAAACTATCTCCCCAGAGGCTAAGGACAATAAGAAAGTAGTTAGCTAGCTCCCAAGGCAGTATTTTTATACTTGCTTCACTATGAAAGTACAACACATTTTCAATAACTTTTAGCTTCACAATACACAAAAGAAATTTATTTCCCAGAACTCTTTTAAGATTCTGACAAGCCAAATGATTCTGATGTCAAACTGTGGGTTATTAAGCTGAAAGAATATATTGTATAAATGTGAAGTTTAATGAGGACGTTTAGGTAATGAAGAGGTAGTCAGAGATTCAGGACAGATGGACAAGCATCAGGTCATATAAAATATTTCCAAATGTGTGTTTGAAGAAAGATATGAAAATGCCCAAGATAGGAATAATTTGTGTTGCTAAGAAACGCTAAGATTGATGAGTAAACAGTCTCTCTTACAAAGGCCAACTAAAATCATCTCATTTACCAGTGCAATTCTTTTTAATGATTATTCAATTTATAAAACTTTTATAAAATAAACTAAACCAAAAGGAAGGCAAAAATTTTCACACTCAGAAATCACTAATGTATATAATGTGTACAGGGACATTTAGAGTGATATTTTATTGACTTTGATCGAAAGTGATTTTTAGGACAAAGTTACAAGATCCTACTTTTATAATGAAGATTATGAGTGAGAAAAATATCCTATTAAATTATTAAAAGCAAAAAAAATTTCACCCATACCAAAACTATCATTATAGCTAATACACAAAATATTTCAAATTTCAAATAAGTAAATTCTAATAAAGCTGAACAACACTATGATTCATGACTATTTTATTTTTGTTTTAATTTTGAAAAAATCGTCCATTCCCAGATTATTCATTGACTCTGTATTACCTGATAAATTTGAATTAGAGCCACACTCCAGCATTGCACCATGTTGAAATCCCTTAGGTTCAAGCCTACTTCTTTTAACCTTTAGCTTTAATTTGGGTCCCAAGATGAACTTTCACCCAGACCTACACTTTCACCCAGGTCACCCTCACTATTATTAGTGCCAACCCTGGAGCTCAGTCTTTCCTCCACTTCAGAGACAAATTACTAACTAAAGAAAAGATGAAGGGAAGCCGTCAGAATGAATAATGAACTCCAAAGAATGATTGTTTTTTAATGAAATAAATAAAATTTATTTTGGAGGAGTTTGAATGTGGAAAAGGCTTAGCCTGGTGCCTTACATATGTCAAATACTACAAAACTGGAACTATTACTATTATCATGCTTTAGTTTTGTAAACTGGTTTCCTCTGATATTAAGGAATCATGTATTTAAGTGATTTACTAACATTCCAAATCTACAAATTAGAAAATACAAGACTCTAAGAATCATTTAACTCTTTATTATGAAAATTTTCAAATAAACACAATAGTCAGGAGAAGAGTTTAATGAACCACATCATCCAGCGTCAACAACTATTATCACTGCCAATTTTATCTATAGGAGATTTATTCTTGAAAAACACAAAAGTATACTGAATTGAGGTATTTTTTTAAAAGTGTACCTAACATATTGACTGTGCAGAAATGATGGGCTTCATTTTTGTCTCTAACTGGTCTATTAAACCTATTCAGTGATAAACCGAACCCTGCCCCGGAGTGAAAACTCAAGTAATCCTCATTGACTTTTTCTGTCTCTCATAAGTTACAGAAAATCATATGGCCACTTTAAATGGTTAAGTCTCAGTTCAGTAATTCTAAATGACCGGTTTGAAATAGATAATTGGGAAAAACTGAGTATGTACTATATATTGCACATTATTGTACCAGTGGTAAAGACCTGGGTGCAATATGGTATTAGGATTATGTAGAAGCGTATTTTAATTCTTAGGATAAACAAGATAAAGTATCTAGGGGTAAAATGTATTTTTCAAATGATTCAGCTCCACCCACTGCCCAAAAATGTACATATCCAATATATATTTGTGGCTGAATCTTAATAACTGGTAAAGGTTATAAGGTGCTTATTATAAATTACTATTTCAACATCTGTATGTTTGAAATTTTTCAAAATAAAAAGACTAGACCCAAATAATGAAAACTCCAAAGTACATTTAACATTAAATCTGTGTTCTTCACTCAGATGGGGCCTGCCCAGAGCTGGCCCCTTTCAGCGAAGGAAGGAGCAGGATCCTCTTCTTCTTGCCAAGAGTTTCTCTGCTGACATCTTCCTGAGTTTTCTGAGCCTACCGGAATCAAGGGAAGGGAAGGGAGGAAGGTCAGGCATATAGGGCAGTTCTTATTTGACTGCTACTTGTAGCAAAATAATCTAGGGTTATCTAGACATGGTAAGTGTTTAAAGATGATTCTTTGGGTAATGGGTACTCCAAAAGCCCCAATTCCAGATTCTACCACTATACAATATATACATGTGACAGAATTTAACTTGTATCCTCTAAATCCATTAAAATTTTTAAGAAGTGGGGGAAGATGATTCTTTCTTTCTTGGGCAGCTTATATGCATTGTCCCAAGGATGTGATCCTCTGGTTGCAAATATCCTGCCAGAGACACTGTTCTCCCTCAGCTAACAGCTTCCCTCCTGATGCCTCCTTAGCCTCTGACCCCTGGCAGTACATCCCACAGCCCCTTACTGCTGGAATCCTCTTGCCATGGCAGGAGATTTCCTTTGGCGGATCCCTTTTCAAATGACACCAGGTTAATATATCAGTTGACACAGAGGATCACAATTACCTCTCAAACCCAATGCTACTGCTATAGAACACTTTAGCTTTCCCAGGCATGAGTCAAGCACCAGTCTCTTGTGATAACAACTGCAGGACCCATATATGTTAGTTGAAATTCCTTCCACTAGACTTTACAAAAGATTCAGATGCCCCTAACTTATGGGAGACAGGGGTAAAACACACAACAACCCAATGACATTGCAGACAAATTCACCTAGCAAAATCTTTCCCCCTTTTTTACATCCTCTCTGTGAGTGAAGGTATTTAAAGGTCACAAAACAAGCTTTCCATAATTCTACATATGGTCTAGCACTTCCTTTGGATACAGAAGCATGTATTGAATATTGGTACATCAATTTAAAGTTCCAGTTTATCATTCTGTTATCGCACGAACTCTATTAATGGTGCAGTATCTATCTTGGAATAGATAATAGATGTTGTGAGGACTAACAGCTTCTTAATACAAAGCTTATACAACGCACTTGGGCATACAGTAAGTGCTTACTTCATGTTACTTACTGTGATTTTTATAATACAGAGTTCTCTTTTTAAAAATTTTTAAAATTTGGCCAGGTGCAATGGCTCATGCCTATAATCCTAGCACTTTGGGAGGGCAAAGGAGGAGGAGCACTTGAGGATGGGAGTTTGAGACTAGCCTAAGCAACATAGTGAGATCCTGCCTGTCCAAAAAAAAATGCTTTTAATTAGCTGGGCGTGGTAGCACATGCCTGTAGTCCTAGATACTTGGGAGGCTGAGGTGGGAGAATCACCTGAGCTCAGGAGTTCAAGGCTGCAATGAGCTATAATCGTGCCACTGCACTCCAGGCTGGATGACAAAGCAAGATTCTGTCTCTAAAAAATAAATAAAAATATTTTCTTTACTTTAAAAACAAGTGTTGGCAAGAATATGGAGAAATTGGAACCCTGTGCACTGCTGGTGAGAACACAAAATGGTAGAGCTACTATGGAAAACGGCATAGCAGTTCCTCAAAAAATAAAAATAGAATTACCATATGATTTAGCAATTCCACTTCTGGATATTTATCTCAAAATAACTGAAAGCAGGGACTTGAATAGATTATTTGTACACCTATAACCACATTCATAGCAGCATTGTTCACAACAGCCAAAAAGGCAGAAGTGTCCATAGATAGATGAATGCATAAACAACGTGGTGTAGATATACAATGGATCATTATTCAATCTTAAAGAGGAAGGAAATTCTGACATATACTTCAACATGGGTGAACCCTGAAGACGTAATACTAAGTAAAATAAACTAGTCACAATAGGATAAATACTGTATGATTTCACTTATATGGGGTACTTAGAATACTCAAAGTCATAAAGACAGGAAGAATACTGGTTGCCAGGGACTAGGAGTAGGTGGGAATGAGCAGCATTGCTTAATGGTTTCAGTTTCAGTTGAGGAAGATGAAAAAGTTCTGGACATGGATGACTGTCATAGTTGCACAACAATGGGAATGTATTTAACGCCACTGAACAGTATATTTTAAAATGGCTAAAACAGTAAATTTTAAATTATGTGTATTTAACCACATTAAAAAATATTTTCTAAAAACTGTCTATAATTAAATGGTCAAATGATACAAAATTGTATCAAAAATATAAACGAATGAGTGAGGAAATATGTTACTGCAAGTATTATCCTATGCTCCAGCAATCCCACTCCTAGATACACACCCACAAAGAATTTCCACATAAGGCCATATTGAAATAGTGTGAGGATGTTTATCACAGCATTGTGTCTAAGTGGTATTGGAGACAACCCACACATCCATACCTGAATATGTTTAGAGGTAATTAGCTAGAGAGACATACCACCATTTGGCCTAAACCAAAAACAGTGTCAAGTGAAAAAAACAAAGCTCAAAGTTTGAATTTAAGATAATTACCACATATGAACTGTTCTATATTTTTCAAGGATATGTGCCAATCCAAAGGAATATACCAAACACATGTAAGTCAAGGTCTGCTGAAAGAGACTTGAGTAAGGGTAGAAAACAGGAGTGGGGACTGGGCTTAAAGGAAAAAAATAATACCATGAAACAAGAAAAGGATCTTGGCTAAACCACTGAGGATAGTATGCCATCAGCTAAGGAGGATGATTAATGCAACTCTCTGAACCAGAGTCCCAAAAAATTTTTAGGCACTTACTCTATTTCCTTTCTCAAGTATCTGTAAATTTTTACTCTGAAGCACTTTCATTTATATAGCATTAAATCTGACCATCTGTTTACGAAAGGCTAGTACACTGAAAAAAAAAGAAAGAAAGAAAACTGGATTTTTTAGTCAATTGTGATGCCAATGTTTTAATCTTTATTAAAAAAATAACTGATTAAGATTATAAAATCCACCCAATAAACCATTTTTTATATTTCAATTACCATTACACAAAATACCACAGCTATGCAAACATAACAAAAAAAATCTTTAAAAAAATTAACAAACTATGAATTCTCATGCTGATAATTATTTCCTAAGCTGTAATTCCAAAGATGCAAGTATCACAACCTTGTGGAAGAAACAGATCTATCTTACAATATTAAACACAGGATCAGACATAAATGCAGTCCTAGCAGGCTGCTTTTAAAAGCACATCCACTACCAATGCCCAAATGCTTTTTGAAGCAAGCATAAGTATTAAATGCCAGGTTCCTTAAACTGTGCCCTCAAATCACTAATCAAGACCTGTGAAAGCCATTACCTCTCCTCCAGGAAGCATGTCTTTTCTATCTTTTCAGTGCCAGCCCAGGCATATCACGGGTCCTCAAGAAGTATTTTTTGAAAGAATGACCTGAGCAAATGACAATAGGTATAAATAAGTGGAAGAGTGTATAAAATTAAGCAATGATGACTTTCGTTATCTGAAGAACTATCTGAAAATAGAGTACTCAGTCAGTGAAAGTGGTCCTAAGCAAAACACATTTGGTCCTTCCTGATTTAAACACCCAGATACAAGCCTCTGAGAAAATGGCAACCACACACTCAGTGCTCCTCCTCTGCCTACAGTGGCACCCATCTCCACAGTTAGGGCGTACAGAAAAGATCTGTCTACCATTTGTACATAAGCCATTGAGGGCTTACTTTTCACCCCATGCCACCACAAATAGTGCCTGTCGTCAATTAAAAAAAAAAAATCTGTTGACCAAAAGAGGTTAAACTAGAGGACTCTCATAAAAGTTAAAAGCAAAGATATGGATTACATCAGAGAAAGAATGGGGTGCCAACTCAGATGGCCCACAGCAATCCCCCTATCTTTACTGGGTGAATATTACACAGAACAAATGAATGGACTCCTTATTTCTATCTGTTCCCAACCACAGAATTACAGCCTCACAGAAAAATGTCTCTTAGAGGAGCATATACAATCTTACACATAATACAGGCAATACAATCTTACACATAATCTTATTCCCTGAACATGCCACATTGGAGATGAGGGTGAACCTGGCAGATTTATTTATAGCTTTCTATTTTAAAGACTGTTTCAGTCAATATTCAATAAGTATTTACAGAACATCAACTATGTGCCAAGTTCTAGGCTAGTCAGACACAATGGCAGAATCAAAGATGAGAAGATGAGTACAACATTCAATCGGCTTTCAATGCAGTAGAGGGAGGATTTGACAACCATTCAAGGAACTGTAACGTTCTAATGAGAAAAGCACCACAATAAAGAAATGAGAGACTTTGAAGAATAGTTAGGATTTTGACAGGGAATAGTGAAGATGGGTTTTCAGCAAAGGAAACAGTATTGTCAAAGAAAAAGAGGTAAGTACAGGAATGTTGACCAAAACACTGGAGCACTGTGTTAAGTATAATTTTCATTTATTTTAAAAAGTAGTACTTCCAGAGGTAATTACAAACTTTATAACTTTACATATAAAGAATATAGACAAGAAATGAAAAAAGCAAGACACAGAAAGAAAAATATTACATGATCTTACTTATATGTGGAAATCAGTTTTTTTCTTTTTGGTAAAGGTCAAATATACAGAGACAGAGAATAAAACAGTGGCTACCAAGGGCAAGGGAGGCCAGAGGAAATGGGAAGATGTAGGTAAAAAGATGAGAAGTAGCAAATATGTAGGATGAACAAATCTAGAGACCTCATGTGCAACATGAGGACTATGGTTTATAAAAACTGTTTTTAGGATTTTTGTTAAAAAAAGTAGATTTTTAACTTCTCTTATACACAAAAAAATATGTGAGATAATAGATATGTTTATTTCCTTCACCAGAGTAACCATTTCATTACTTATATGTATCCCATAATAGCATATTGTAAACCTTAAATACACATAATAAAATTTACTAAAAAAATAAAAAGTAGAATGTTTCGCCCTTGTGGTTTATAGTTCTACAGGTTTTGATAAATGTTAGCGTCATGCATCTACCACCACCTTTATCCCGAAATTCCCTGTGTGGACAACCCCTCCAACAAATCCCCAAAGCCAGCAACCACTGATCCATTTTTTGTCCCTCTACTTTTGCCTTTTCTGGAGTGTCATATAAATGAAGTCATGCATTATGTAGCCTTCTCGGTCTGACTTCTTTCACATAGTAAAATGTATGTATGATTCATGCAGGCTTTTGTGTTAGTTAATGGCTTGTTATTTTTTATTGTTGAATAATATTCCATTGTATGGATAGTCCACAGTCTTTTATTCAGTGGTTGAAGGATAACTGTGTTTTTCCCTCCAATTTTTGGTGTATATGAATAAAGTTCCGGTATCTCTGTACAGCTTTTTCTGTGTGGGAGATAGGTACATATTTAATTTCATGAGAAACTCCCATACTTCTATTTCTAAAGTGGCTGCAGCATTTGGAATTCCCACCAGCAACTTATGAAAGTTCCAGTTGCTCCATCTTTTTCTGAGTGCTTGATACTGCTAGAATTTTTCTTTGCATTTTTGTTTTTATGACATTCTAGTAGGTATGCAGTGGTATCATCTTGTGGTATTAATTTGTGCTTCCTTAATTATGAATGATGCATCTTTTTATATGCCTAATTATCATCTAGTAATCAGCTTTACTGAAGTGTTTGTTCAGATATTCTGCCCATTTTATTAGATTGTTCATGTTTTCATTACTGAGTTTTGAGAGTTTTTGTATTTTCTGGATGTGTTTTCTCAGAAATGCAAAATGCACATATATTCCCAGTCTGTGGCTCGTCACTTCACTTTTTAATAGGATCTTTCATGTAGAAGAAGCTGTTAATTTTAAAAAACTTAAATTTATCATTTCTTTTTTTGGGGGGGGTTCACATTTTTGCTATTTTGAAAAACTCTTTCAAAATATACAATGTCATGCAGCTTTTCCCTTATGATTTTTGATCAAGGCTTATGTTCCTTAGTGGAGACAGAGGAAAGGGTTAGGCCACTCTGGCAAAGTCATTTTCCCCGCAATACACACTTATGAGGCTCTCTCAAATGTTTCTGTGAATGTACCATGTGGGGTTTATGAAGAAAGAGCTTGCAAGAAGACATGGTCAATTTCTATGGCACCCGACAAATTTCACAATGTCCTCCCAGTCCACACTCAGCATTCTAGGCATATAAGGCAAAAGAATTGTACTAGATATCAACCGTTATTTATTTCTCAATAGCTTTGTGGTTAAGAGCATAAGCTTTGGGGTCATAAAAAACTGGATTTTAATCCAACTTTAATACTACTAGCTGTGAAGCCTGGGCTGAATTAGTCCCTCAGGAGCCTGCATTTCCTCACATGTAACAGGGATAAGCAAATCTCCCTCGTATGTTTGTTGTGGAATTAAATACATTGAAGTAAAGCACTGGTGTGGTGATGGTTCATTTTATACTATTAATATTCTGTAATACAATCCCATTTGGAGAGTATTGTTTTACCTAGGGCTTGCCTGTCTTCCTTCCGAGTATTACCCAGGTTTTTATAATGTTTTTGATTGATGAGAACATTCAAGAAACACTGAAGGAGAATTTGCTCCCCAGCAAATATTAGACACCAGCATGGGCACATGATCTTGGGAAGAGCAAGGTCATAGTGATGCGTTGCTTTTGAGACCCATTATGGCTGGTGCCCATGTCTCCCTGTTCAATGTGGATTTGCTCACTGCTTTAATCTCAATTTGGTTCAAATGATTTAACAGTTACACCCACAGATGTCTGTCACACTTGGAACTACATGCTAC